>PVKC010030833.1:0-14700 GCA_004027635.1 Crocidura indochinensis
AAATGACTTACATTTTCCTCAGAACCCATAGATGAGTGAGACAATTCTACGTCTCTCTCTCTCCCTCTGGCTTATTTCACTCAGCATGGTAGATTCCATGTACATCCATGTATAGGAAAATTTCATAACTTCATCTCTCCTGACAGCTGCATAATATTCCATTGTGTATATGTACCACAGTTTCTTTAGCCATTCGTCTATTGAAGGGCATCTTGGTTGTTTCCAGAGCCTGGCTATCGTGAATAGTGCTGCAATAAATAATCTATGTCAGCACTGTCTCTCTCAAGCCCGCATTATGGAGTTGTCTATAGTTTTAAATTTCATATGCCAAATTTAAAGCATAGAGAAGTGATAAACAGTCCTAAAGGGAATTAAATGAAATATCAAAAAGAAGCCAAGAATTATGGAAATAGCTAATTAGAATTGTCTACTTTTTCTAACAGTGAAAAGAAAATTCTATGAGAAATTACAGACCAAAGAAACAAACAAACAAACAAACAAGCAAACCACTATATCTCTTACAATACTACACTGTAAAATGATCACTTCCTCCTTGAAATGTCCACATACGATTCTAGTGCCCAACTTATGGTAATATGTCCTAGAAAATATAAATCATGTGTATGCAACATTAAATTATGAATATTGCAAAGTAATTTGAGATAAAGTTGAGGTTGGTAAACACCTAATCTTAAAATATTGAATTAGGGAACAGAGCAATAGTACAATAGGTAGGTGCTTGCCATGCATGTGGTCAACAAAAGCTTCATCCCCAGAACCACAGAGAGTCCCCAAGTATATCTAGAGTGATCCTTGAGATAACATCCAGCAATAAACCCTGACCTCTGCCATGTGTGACTCAAATCCTCCAATAATATTGAAGCAGCCTATTCTTCAGATATCACCAGTGTCAAATATGATTACATGGGGCTTTCCATTCTTCCAGATGGAAATACCAGTAGAAACTCGGATTTCTTTCATTTACTCAGCTCCACAGCTAGTGAGTTGCAGGGCTGGAAGATATTTTTAATCAATATGGATCATCTCTTGGATTCCAGCTCTCAAATAGAACCTGGGCTTTTCCAGTGTCTTTGCTTCAACTACATTTTGATATTATAAGTCCTGGACTGAAAAGTACAGGCAAATTTCCTAGCAAATGCAGTGTTTCACAAAACATGCAGAGGAGATTCTAAATTGCAGGGAAAGACCAAAACAAGGAGTAATCTATACAGAGGTTAAAAGAAACTGATAGATTTAAAATGAACAAATGGGGTCTGCAGAGGTACAGAGGCAAAGGGGGAGGATATAAGACATTTGTTTTTCTTCTCTCTCTCTTTTTTTTTGACAGAAACCAAGATATTTCCCTGCTAAGAGATCCAAGATGATTATGAATACAATGCATGGAAACATCTGTGGTTTGCACATTGTTGAACTAAAAAGGCTCTAATGTGTTGGAGCAAAGGCCAACCAACCAGTATCCATGGCAACGTCTTGTTTAGTTTCAACTGACAGTCACGCAGTATTCAATCAGAATACTTTCTTTCGTTTGTCTAACTGGAACCCAGTAAATATTTTCCATAGCCAACATTTTTGACCTTGGTAACTTGGTGGTAACTTGTTCAGAAACAAAGGTAAAGGGTAGGGGGAGGAAGCAAGGGGACAAGTTGACCACAAAAGGACTAATTTGAAGAAAGCTAAAATGGTTTCACTTGTCAGGTGAAAATATCATTTAAATTGTAATGGAATTTATTGTCACTGTGTACCTTAAATATTACTGTGAAAGATTCATAATTTACTTTGGTCACAATAAAATTATTTAAAAAATAAAATTAATTGTAATGGAAAAGGGTCTATGAAGTAGCATAGGCAAATATCTATGAAGAAGTTGAGAGGGGGTGAATAGAACAGAATGAGAATATTTGCCTGAATTTTTATATTTAAAAGTTGCTTCAAAAAGCTATGAACAGAGTGGTAGCACAGTGATAGGGCATTTGCCTTGTTTGCAGCTGAGCTAAGATGAACACTGGTTGGATCCTCAGGCATCTCGTATGGTCCCCCAAGTCAGGAAGGATTTCTGAGCACAGAGCCAGGAGTAACCCCTGAGTGTTGCTGGGTGTGGCCCAAAGCAACAACAACAATAAAAAAGCTATGAAGTCATACTGTTCTTACAAACTAAGAGGCCACCACTGATTATTGTCCATTCAGTCACGATGCTTGATGCTTCACAAACATTATCTCCATTTTTTACCCACCAAAACTTGTGATTATCTCTAGTTTACACAGAAAACACTCCAGCATATATTTAAACAATTTACTCACAGTAGCAGATGCTGTCTGAGAGATATTTGACGTTCGATCGGTACAATTTTAAAGCCTTTGCCTTTTCTAATGTTTTTCTTCTTGTCAAGAAATATTTTAAATGTTTGTCCTTTTCAAATAAATTGCTTGTGCTTCCACAATGAGATGTTATCCGAACAAATAACAGATTAGTGCCAAATTAAGTCTGAGAATTCTTACCATTACAATAAAGTGACAAAATATAAACTACCCTATATTTCCCTGGAAAATAATTAAATGTGTGAATATTCATTATTCGCATGTCATTTGCATGTGTTCATACTTGGTCAGCCAGGGTAGAAAGTAGGAGGTGCAATCAGTCATCCATATGTGAGAAACACAAAAGAATGTGAGTATCCAGAATCTTGTGGGAGAGAGTTGCGTTGAAAACTGGGTAAGAGAACCTGCTTTTCCCCTCAAAAGCAACAAACATTAAGTTCTCCTCATCATTCAGAACTCACTGATCCTCTTAAATTAAATGATGGACTTGACTTTTATGTCAATTAAATCATCTCAAAAGCCTAAATGATTAAGTAGGTTACGAAATGTCACATCAGAAAAGTGGGCTTGCATTCCAACACAAGTAGGATGAGAAAGCAAAAAACCTGAATGAAGCAGAATGTACAATAAACTAAAGCTACGTACAACCTGGTATGTTCTGATACACATGGATATCTGTGAAAACATTACCGCAATCAGGGTGACAAATATAACCATTTTGCACCCATCTCTCTTAAGATCCCCTTTACCCTCTCACTACACATCGCTGCTCTGCATCCTACCACTATAATTTAGTTTGCTTCTTTCAGAATTAAGGGTAGACTTCTAAATCCTCCTAGCAAGAACTGAACCACAATAGTCAAATAAAAAGTCCCTATAGCTACTTATTCTTCTGATCAGAATTTCTGCAGAATTCTTTAACAATATTCATTTTTGATCTGGACTCTTACTTGCAACTTTCTTCTATGGTCACATATAAAGTTTGGGAATAATGTTTTAGATAAACAACCCAGGTCTGACCTTTATTTAGTACATCTGTTTTTCTTCTTTTCTGTTAATTTGATACCACCTGATGATGGGGATAGGATCTTACCATTCCTCTTAGCCACCACTTGTCAGAAAGCAGAGTTCCAGTAACAGAGTTTGATGCATAGCTCAGTTCAGATATCCCTGGAATTATGGGATCAGTTGTGATGATATATATACAATCACAGGATCCAAGTTCCTCGCTTCAATTCACACAGTAACTTTTTATTTAGTGAGTATGAGCCATCTTGACAAGTAGTTAGAACACACTGCCTTTATTTCTTTTTTTATGTTAATAATTTTGATCAAAGTAGATTACAAAACTTTCACAGTAGTATTTCAGGTGAATACATAGTGACATTGAATCAGGGACATTACCATGAGTGTTGTCTTCCCTCCATCTCTGTTGCCAGCATATATCCCATATTTCCCTCCTTTGCTCCCTGGGCTGCTAGTGTAAGTGGTCCCCTCTGTGACTAGCTTGTTGTAGATTGAATATCTTATTCTGTTGTCAATGGCTTCGAATTTGGTGTTTAAGTCTGATCATTTTTTTTATTTCTACTCAAGTTCAAATGATTGTTTGGTCTTGGTGCCCTCCATTATTTTCCCCTCAATTTGTGGTTCAAGTTATGTGGTTCTGTTTGAAGGTAAAAAAAAAAAAGAAAAAGAAAAAGAAGAAAGGGGGGAATTCAAACAAGCAAAAAAAAGGGAGGAGTCTGATCACAGGAGATGTGCAGTTTCAAAGTTGTTGATGGTTGAGTCCCAGTCAGACTATGGTCCAACACCCATAATTTCACAAGTGTACACTTCCTACCATCAATTTCTCCAGTTTTCCTTCCATCTGCCTGTCTCTATGGCACACATCTATCATCTATCATCTATCATCTATCTATCTATCTATCTATCTATCATCTATTCATCATTTATCTCCATCTCTTGCCTCTCTTCCCCCCCACTCCTTTACTGCTCTCCCTCTCTACCTCCCTTCCCCTATTTTCCTTTTAGGAACTGTGGTTTGCAACACTGTTACTAAAGACCTATCATGCATAGCACTTTGTCTATTTTCTGCACCCAATTCTCATCCAGAGTTATCATTTTTAATTATTATAATTATTATTGTCATAATAGTCCTTTATCAATCCTAACTGTACCTGCCCCTTTGCAGCAAGATTCCTACCATGAACTACTCCTCCGAGCCCTTGATTCCACTGAGTATTCTTTTTACTATATTCTTTTACTATATTCTTTTATTATATTCTTTTTACTATCCTATAAATGAGTGTAATAATTCCATAAATTTACCTCTCTCTCTGACTCATTTTAATCATCATGATACTCTCCAGGTATTTCTATGTATAAACAAATTTCATGGATTTATTTTTTTCTAACAGTTGCATAGTATTCCATTGTGTATCTGTAACCATACTTTATATACCCACTCATCTGTTCTCAGGCATTTGAGTAATTTTCAGATTCCAGGTACTGTAAATAGTGTTGAAATGAGCATAGGAGTGCAGATGACTATTATGCATTGTGTTTGGAGTCCACTAAAATATATTTCCAGGAGAAGTACTGCCGAGGCACACATATAAAAGCATAATTTCTAGATTTTTAAGGCATGTCCACATTCTATTCCAAAAAGACTAGACCACTCTACACTCCCATCAATAGCAATTTACCCCTATCCTTGACAACATTGCTTATTGTTTTTTTTATTTTGATGTGTGACAGTGTCTGTAATGTGAGATAATTTCTCATTGTTTGATTTGCATCTTCCTGACACTTATGTGAATTTATGATATATATTGAAGTGTATTGAGTTGGTGGTTGGTTAATTTTATTATTGTTGTTTTGCTTTTAGGTTTTTGCTTATATAATTATCATATATCACACACCTATATGGTATATGTATATGTATATAATAGATGTGTGATATATGATAATATATAATATATCATATATAACATAATATATAGTATATATAATATATATACTGGGGTCTACTCTAGTGATAGAACAGCCACTTCATTCTACTTTCATATAAACAACAAGATGCCCTTTGACTGATGACTTTAGTACTGGTTCACCCAGGTTGGTGCTCAGAGAATCATGCAATGATCAGACTTGGGATCAGTTTCAGGACTTGTTGCTTGCCAAGCAAGTTTCCAGTCCTCTGGACTCAATCCCAGACCTTTATTCATATATTTTGTTGGGTTTTTTTGTTTTTGTTTTGGGTTTGGGACCACAGCTAGTGATGCTCGAGGCTTGTTTCCAGTTCTGTGCTCAATTATCACTCTAAGTGGGCTTGGGAGACAGATGGGTTGTTGGTAATCAAACCTTGGTCAATTACATGCAAGGCAAGGGTCCTTTCCACTGTGTTATCGTTTTGTTCACATATTTTTTTCATTTAAAAATTATTGTGGACACTCACACCCCACTTTCAACACCATATTGGCTCACAAGCTAGCTCCATAGGCTTATTTTATTATTCAAAGTGATGCAAACCAAGCTATGAAATTCTATCTCATAGCTGAAAAGTCTGGGCACCCTTCAAAGGGAAGCTGGTCAAGTCCTTTCCCTGCTGGAACCCTGGTATCGGTACCCATACCCCACAATTGCTGCCATACCAATGGCCCAACTTCACTGCTTCACAACAAAATCTTGGTAGAGATACTGAGCAGACATAGACTCCAAGTATGTCAGTTTGGGAGCTGAAAACTTCTCAGATTGAATGTAAGCAGCCTTCACCACTCCTCCATATTTCCAAAGGCCCCAGCAGCCTACAGCAGCCACCAGGTCAGCTCATGGGTCTGGCTCCACAAACAAAACCACTAACACAAAAGGCTCTACTAGCAAAGAACAGCTCAGTAAATTGCCAGAAAAAAATGACTTAATGACCACATTGTGAGATAAAACAATTTTCACAAATTTTCTTTTAGTTAAGTTTTTTTTATAATTCTATTGCTATTTAGTTATAACAAGCAATATAAAGTATTTTGTGCCTGCCAATGGCATAGGCTTGAGGATGTATGGTAGAGATTGATGATAGGACTGGTGGGGGAAAAATGATTTTATGAACAACTTTGTAAATCAAAGTGCTTAAATACACAAAATTATTTTAAGGAGAAAAAATGATAAACACTAAAAATTGTGATGAAATTTACTATTTATTTTTGTAAGTGTACAATTCAATGACATTTTGTCAGTTCCCTATACCATCTAATTATCACCACTTCTCAAACGTATTTATCTTATTTAAATATACTTAGAGAAGTTTTAGTTTCATAGTAAAACTGAGTAAAAGTTCCAGAGGTTACTCATATACTTTCTGTCCCCAAGATGTATCACATCAACAGTGTCCATGAGAAAGGAGAACTGAAAAGAATCATATCAGAGTCATTCAAACAAACTTCATCACCAAAAGGTATATAGAACTGGATAACATTCTATAAGCTTGGACAAATGAATAATAATATGTCTACACCCTTTTATTGAATTGACAGTTGGAAATAATTCAAATAATAAATGATTTTTTTTTGTTTTTTGGGCCACACCTGGTGGTGCACAGGGGTTACTCTGACTCTGCACTCAAAAATCACTTCTGGCATTCTTGGGGGACCATATGGGATGCTGGGGATGATTCTTATGTCAGCTGCTTGCAAGGCAAATGCCCTTTCGGCTATGCTATCGCTCTAGTTTCTGATAAATGATTTTTATGATTTACATTTACCAATTTGATGCTGGCACTTTTCAGTCTTTATTATCAAGCCAATTTTCAATTTGTCTTCCTTTTTCCTTCTGCTACAAGGACTTCCAGGAACATTTCTTATAGTTCAGGCCAGCTCTTCAGCTGGCTTTTTTCAAATTTGGTAAAATAAAAATGTCATTAATTGATTTCTTTCTTTTGTTTATCCCCCTCTTGTCTCTCCAGGTATTATTTATTGCTTATGAACTGCATGTACACCTGGAACACTGTACTTTAAAAAATTTTTTTTAATTTAATTAAAGAAAATGGTTTGGTTGACATAACTGATACATAGTTGACATAACTGATAATGATACATTTTTAGGAAGACCAAAAGCAACATTTTTTTTAAAAAAAAAGGAAGTTGAAAGGAAAACTAAAGAGATGGAAGAGAAAGGAAAGAATATTTTTGAAAACTATTGATTCACAATGAATTTATTGAAGACCAGCAGAAACTTTAGTAAGCTCTTCCTTTAAAAAGAATAGTGTAAGAGTTAAAAAAAATGTATAGCACTAATGGTATGAGAGTGGTAAGTGTTGTTTGCATAGGCCCAGCAAAATAGGGGGAAAATGGGGGGAAAAAACCTTGTCCCAAATAGAAAGAGACCTTATCCCTGAAGTTCTCTGGCATAGACTGACTCTGGGATCCAGACATTCTAAGTTGTCCAACCCCTGATTCATTCTCTGTGGCTATGGCGAACTTATTTTTACACATTAGCTCTTGCTGTTGTCTGGTTTATGTAGTTAAAGATTCTGGTTTCTGTGCGAGAACGATTTTGGTTTCTGTGTTTCATGGGAGTCAGGATGTGGAGCGTTTTCCAGTTTCACTTCACCATCAGATGCGAAGTGTCCTGTCCTGCAAGCAAGTTGCTGCTGTCGCTGAATCATATTGGTGTAGCACTGTACATTTTTAGTTGTGATGTTCACCAGAGATTACACACCAGGCTGTAATGCTTGCAAAATGATACACAGTGCTCACTGAGTAAAAGCTGTACTCATTTAGTGGTAGTGCTTGTACACACACTTACCTAGGGCTGTACTCCCTTGGCTACAGTGCCTACACATACTCAGTGAGATAAGCAATCGCTATTGAGGCATGTGTCATGATTGTGGTTCTTTCTAGGAAGCATCACTACAGTGCCTACATACCTACTACCAGGGATTGGACTTCCTGTTTGTGGAGCTTGTATAGGTTTTGCCCCCCCCCCTTTTGTGGTGCTTACACACACCTGGCTATATACAACTTGACATCATTTGGGCACAGGGGATGGCAGAACTAGCAGGATTATGCTCATCACATGGGGACACTGGGAATTCAAACCTCACACTTGCAATGCAAAGCTCCTGTCATTTTTTTAGCACCTTTTTATTTTTAAAGGTGTGATTAATGAGCACATTATTCTAGCTAACTGTTGTTTTTTTTTATCTCTGCACAGATTTAGTGAGAAGTCCTTTGTTGTTCATTTCCTCCCTCTATATAGAATATGTCCTTTTCTTTACTGCTTTGCAAACACTTTTTGTTGTTACCTATTTCTTTAGCTTGATTCTGATATGGCTTGGTGTGTAACTCGTCATATGTTTCTTCTATATATTTTGGTTTAAGTTTTTGAGCTACACCTAGTGGTACTCAGTGAATACTCCTGGCTCTGTATATAGGGGAAGGGATCACTCCTAATAGTTCTTGGTAAACCATATGATGCCACAAATTGTACTTTAATTGACTGTGCCTTAACCTCTGCATTATCTCTCTGGCCCCCATATGTTTCTCCTAGTTGGGAATTTTTAGTTTCACTTGAAAGTTTATATCAAATCTGAGAAATATGTACTGTGGTCATGTCTACAAATAGGTTTTCTGACCTTCTTTGGTCTCAGACAATTACAGGTAAATTAATTTGCCTAAGTGTCTCGGAGTTCATGAAGCTTATTTTAGTCCAACTATGTTTTCATTGTTTCTGGCTAAATTCTATTATAATTATTATGCCTTCAAGTTTACCTCTAATTTATTCTGTAATGCCTAAACTAATATATTCATGATGTATAGTAAATATTTCATTTCATATGTTAGATACTAACCTCTAAGACCTGCATTTAGGGGCCAGAGAGATCACTAAACACATGCTTTTCATGCAGGTCGCCTGGGTTTATTATCAGGCATCATATGGGGTTCCAAGAACCATTTAGAGAACTTCCAAGAATAGAGCTCAGGGTAGACATCATATACAATCAGGTGTGGCACCTCCAGAAACAATAACCCATAAATTTTATTTGTGTCTCTTCATGTCTTTCATTTCTATATTTATTACATATTTTACAACCCTGAGCATATTTAGATTGATAATAGCTATTTGAAAGTACCTTTGCAATTTTACTATCTCTTGGGAAGATATGACCTATTTTTTGATATTTCCCCTGGTTATAGATAATATATTCCTTTTTATTCATATGTATGATGAAATTTATATTAGGTGGCAGATCTTGTCTATTTTACACTGATGGAAAACATGATCTTTTATATTCTTTCAATGACTATCAAACTTTGTTTTAGTTTCTAGATTACTGTCCTGCTGCATATACAACAAATATACCCAAATTTGTAGCTAACAATTAAGTGCTGCTGGTAAGGTATGTGCCCAAGGAGGTAAGAACTTAAAGAAATCAGTCCCAACCTTTACTTGTGTTCTTGTCTTTCTCTGAAGACAAAAGTCAGAGGAGAAGATTAGTGAAGCAGGAAAGTTTAATTAGAACTTGTTCAAAAAATAAGCTTTTCCAGAGAGAAGAGAGAGGACCAGAAAATAAATGAAGGAGAGTAATCATCCAACAAGAGATATGGGCAACTCCAGAATTGGAAAAGCATAAATGACACTGGGAAAGGGAATTACTGGGAGCAGGTGAACCCAGATGCCTTAGCTGGATTTTCTATGTAGATAAGAGCTTTACTATGGGATTGTAAAGGATAGTGGTGGTCATTTGGTCATTTTAGCTCTCTGACCTTATAGCTGCTTGTGGCTAGATGAGTCTTTTCCAGGTAATGTACTTTCTTCTTCTTCTTCTTCTTCTTCTTCTTCTTCTTCTTCTTCTTCTTCTTCTTCTTCTTCTTCTTCTTCTTCTTCTTTTTCTTCCTTCTTCTTCTTCTTCTTCCTCCTCCTCCTTCTCCTTTCTTTTTGGTTTTTGGGTCACACCCAGCAGCGCTTAGGGGTTACTCTTGGCTCTATAATCAGGAATCATTGCTATCAGGCTTGGGGAACCATATGGGATGCTGGGATTCAAAACCACCTTCCCTCTGCATGTATGACAAACGTCCTACCTCCATGCTATCTCTCGGGCCCAGATCACGTATTTCTAACAATCTTTGGGAGTTTTGTGGTTTCCTTCAATTCACTAGTAAGGATTCCCAAAACTCAACTCTAACTAAGACCTGATTCAAACATTCTTTTCCTTTTGTTCTGGGAGGCCAGAACTTAAAGTATCTGCAGCTAAAGACAAAATATTGACAAAGCTGGTTTCTCCTAGAAAAAAACATTTCTTATCTCTTCTACTTTCAGTACTTGCCAGAATTCCTCAGCTCATACTTGGTAGAATAGTTCTAGTTTGTGTAGTACTTTGCCTTCTCTTCTTCATTTCTCAAAGGTTAGAAGCATATATGTCTCTGTTCAAGATTTGGTTACTCAAACTATTTGAATAAAAGTTTAATCCTTACAATGTTTGCACTTAAAGGCAAGTCCAGACCAGCCCCCTTTATCTGAGGCCATTTTAGGTCCACTATTAAGATGTAATTATTCTGAGGACTCTGCCAAATGCTGTAGAATAACAAAATACAGCTTAAGGAAGTACAGACTTCGTGATGCCATGTGAGCATTAGAAATTTTTGAACCTATCTTTTCCTAGCTTTCCACTGACATTTCTTTTCATACATGTGCATATTAATACTGACTTAGTCAAAGACTAAAGTGATTTTATGTAACTATCAAAGGACTCTTGTCTTTCTCTTTCTCTCATTCCTTACTTCTTTGCCTTCCTTCCTTTCTTTCCTTTATTCCTTCCTTCCATCTTCTTCCCTCCTTTCCTTCCTTCTTTACTTCTTTACTTCCTTACTTCCCTCTTCTCTTCTTTCCTTCCTTCTTTCCTTCCTTCTGTTTCTTCTTCTCTTCCTTCCCTTACTTCCCTCTTCTCTTCTTTCCTTCCTTCCTTTTTTCCTTTATTTCTTCTATCCTTCCTTCTTCTTTCATTCCTTCCTTCTTTCCTTCCCTCTGTTTCCTTCTTCCCTTCCATTTCCTTCCTTCCATTTCCTTCCCTCCTTTTCCTTCCTTTTCTTCCTTTTCTTCTTTCTTTCCTTCTTTCCTTCCTTCCCTTCCTTCATTCCTTCCTTTCTTCCTTCCCTCCTTTCCTTCCTTTCCTTCCTTCTTTCCTTCCAATCCTTCCCTTCCTTCTTCTCTTCCTTCCTTCCATTCCTTCTTCACTTCCTTCCCTCCTTTCTTTTGTTCTTCCTTCCTTCTTTTCTTCCTTACTTACTTCCTTCTTCCCTTCCTTCCTTCTTCCACTCCTTCGTCCTTCCTTCTTCCCCTCCTTCCTTCTTTCCTTCCTTCCCTTCTTCCTTTTCTTCTTTCCTTCCTCCCCTACCTTCATCCCTTCCTTTCTTACTTCCCTCCTTTCCTTCCTTCTTTCCTTCCAATCCTTCCCTTCCTTCTTCTATTCCTTCCTTCCATTCCTTCTTTCCTTCCAATTCTTCCCTTCCTTCTCTTCCTTCCTTCCATTTCTTCTTCCCTTCCTTCCCTCCTTTCTTTTTCACTTCCTTCCTTCTTTTCTTCCTTACTTAATTCCTTCTTCCCTTCTTCTTCTTCCACTCCTTCCTTCTTTCCCTCCTTCTTTCCTTCTTACTGTCCTTCTTTCCTTCCTTCCTTCCTTCCTTCCTTCCTCCCTTCCTTCTTTCCTTTCTTCCTTCCCTCCTCTCTCCACTAGTGTCTCTTCTCAGACCCTCAAATTTTAACTCCACAGTCTTTCTTACATCAAGTCTCTATTTCCAAATCATTTTGTCATTGATTTTTTTTGTTTTCATTTCAAGAAGCAAAATGGGCCAATTATAAAACTCCCTACAGCCATTTTCTCTTTCTTAAGCACCAGAGTCATAGATTGCCTGTTGTTTAATATCTAGTAGTGTTTAGTTACTACCTTTCTCCAGTTATTTATAGCAGCAAAATTATTTTCTGCTGCAATGTCTTCCAGGAAAGGAAAGATGGCATAGACGAAATTTTAAACAGTCAATAGGACAAAAAAGGAAGGGATTTGTTTCATAATACAAGAGGTGAAAGCATTCCTTTTCAACCTTTCTACCAGCACAAAAACTGTGCCAGACATCCACAGGTGAGGTGATTATTGCAAGATTAGATAATACCTATCAGTCTAATATGATTTTAAAATAATATTTTAAAATTGAAACTATAGCCACTTGTTTGTGACACAAAGTACTACCAGAAACTGATCATATTGTTTCCTTTTGTCCTATTCATAGGGAGCAGATTTGAGTAAAGAAGCTATTTTTAAGTATAATCTGACCATATAAGAGCATTCATGTCATCATTTCCACAAATAAAACACATATGAGTCACCCACAATTTAGTCTCAAAAATTCCAATGACCCCCACTCATGCTCCCTTTTAGATTACCATTTCCCACTACAATCGTACTCAAAAGCCTGTTTCGAACAAGTTAGCTTTTTCTCTTTTTTTTATATTTTATAAATGAGCTCATCATTCTGTTTGCTTTTGAGCTGGAGGGTTTCATTCATATCACTGTACATGGTTTCAGTTTTGTCATTGCTGAGAAAACACCCATTGTGAGAATAGAATACAGAATGGACATATTTATCATTTTTACCGTGGATAAGCGAATAAACAAATGAGTCCTCTCTGATAGCAAATAGCTAGGAATACTTGTAGACAGGTTCTTGGGTGAAGTTCTCTTTATGTTTCTCCTGGACATATTTGGTTCTTCCAAGGTACTTTTACAGTGGAGGTATTTTTTCCTCCTAATAGTTCAGTTCAATGTGTGAATAATGCTTCAAATTTCCTTGCAGATGTTTTCATGTTTTTGAAGTAACATTAATCTGTAAGACTGCATATGGCTTTTTTTTTTGCTTTCTTTTGCTTTCTCTTTCTATCTTTCCTCCTTATTTCCTTCCTTTTCTTTAATAAAATCTTTATTTGAGACTGGGAATTTCTGCAAATCCACGGCTGCCTAGTGGGGCTGACTGCGAAACACTGTGAGTCCTATCTTTGTGTTTATTTCTTCTCTCCTGTCGTCTGGAACTCGTGGGAGTGGGCTGAATAAGCTCCAAAAAAACTCGCTCTCTCAGAGGTCCATTCTAGGACGGAACGCCCAGGAACTCCTCATTAGCTGAAAACCGGCAAGCAGTGAGTACTTTGCATAAACCAGGTCCCCTGCTTATGACATCAGGCTGGGAATTTCTGCGAATCCATGCCTGCCTAGTGGGGCTGACTGCGAAACACTGTGAGTCCTGTCTTTGCGTTTATTTGTCATCTCCTGTCGTCCAGACCTCGTGGGAGTGGACTGAAAAGAGGCTGCAGAAGAGCATTTTGGCTCCACTTCACTATGTGGCCATACGCTCTCTCTAAGGAAATAACATCATCGCAACAAGAAGAGAAAAAAATCACACTAGGGACTGTGCTGGATCTCTGAAGCCCAGCATTTCTCTCTGGGCAGTCTTCTCTGCTGTGTGCCTAGGCCCAAGATTTGATCCTTTGAGAGGCCTCATCCTCGGAGGACTCCACTCCCTTGAAGGCAAATCGACACACCCGGAAAGGGCGAAACCAGAGGAGTGTGGCTGCGCACATTGCTTACCCAATGAATACCACTGCAACATGTAGAAAAACACACAATACTAGTGTGACAATGGGGAAACAACGCAGGCCAGCATCACATAGAGAACCAAGATGACAATTCTGATGACCAGATAATGACCAACGAACTAATCAATCTCTCAGATAAGGACTTTAAAAAAGCAATATGGAAGATGCTGAAAGAACTCAAAAAACCATGGACCGAGTTGAACAGAACACTAATAAGAACCAAGAAAATATGATGACAGAAGTCACAAAACTCCAAACTGAAATGACATGTCAACTAACAGGCCTGAAAAACTCAGTAAATGAATTGAATGGTAAAATGGATGATCTCAACACCAGGGTAGAAGCTGAGAAGAGAATTGGTACTGTGGAAGATGAGATAAATAACAACTCCATACAGCGGGAGAGATTGGAAAAAAAACTTAAAACAAACGAACAGACAATGGAATAAATAGCCAAAGAATGGGAACAGATGAAAATAGAAGTCAATGATAAGATCAACAGAAACAACTTAAGAATCATTGGAGTCGGAGCCGGGCGGTGGCACTGAAGGTAAGGTGCCTGCCTTACCACGCTAGCCTTGGACGGACCGCGGTTCGATCCCCCGTGCCCCATATGGTCCCCCAGGCCAGCCAGGGGCGACTTCTGAGTGCATAGCCAGGAGTAACCCCTGAGCGTCACTGGGTGTGGCCCAAAAACCAAAAAAAAAAAAAAAAAAAAAAAAAAAACAAA
>PVKC010030834.1:0-14704 GCA_004027635.1 Crocidura indochinensis
TTTTTTTTTTTTGAAGATGTAGGAGGTTTTGGCCACACCCAGGGGTGCTCAGGGGTTACATCTGGCTCTGTGTTCAGAAATCACTCCTTGTGGGACCATATGGGATGCCGGGGATTGAACCTGGGTTGTCTCATGTCAGCCTTATGCAAGGCAAATGCCCTACTGCTGTGCTATCACTCCAGCCCCAATAATTTAATTTGAGTTTAATTTTTGTTTTTAGCAGTGTCAGGGTTCAAATCCAGTACCTCCTACGTGCAAAGCAAGTGTCCTACCACTGAGTCATCTCCCCTGAAATGCTTTAAACTCTTGTTCTCAAACTGAATATTTTATTGTGATATAGTGAAGCTCATATCAGTGAATGAGACCCTCTCATTCACTTGAAGATAGATCTTGAATTGGGATGGGACAGTTTGTTCTCTGAAAATCAAGAATGGTTGCCTCATTCCTTCTTTATAAGAGGTAGCATTTTTTTAGGGAAAAGAGAAATGAGTGCTTTGCTCAACATAAAACTTCCAGACTTGTCTCTGATTCCATGATCTTAACATGTCGAAGTATGTATATTATCTACTCCTTGTATGGACAGCTGAAGTAAACTTCATTAATTCTATAGACATGTGGAGAAAACTGAGTCACTTCAGGCGTTTTTGAATACAACAATGAAGCACCAAGTGACTGAATGCTCTTTTCAAAGAGGAAGGAGGTTGGACTAGAGATTGAGAATCACACAGGGACTTTAACCATGGTTTGATTGCAGTCCTTCAATTTAGTTCTTTACCAACATTTGATAAAGGAGATCAGAGCAATGGTGCAAGCGGTAAGGCCCCAGTCTTGCCTGTGCTAGCCTATGATGGACTGTGGTTCAATTTTCTCCACCTCCACCCCTGGTCCCATATAGTCCCCCAAGCCAGGAGCGATTTCTGAGTGCCCTGAGCATCATTGGGTATGGCCCCAACCCCCCCAAATATTGAACAATAAAACTACACCTCACAATGTCCATCATATATACAGATGATATTCATAAGCATATAACTATATACTTATATTAAAATGACTACTGACTTTTGTTGTTTGTGGTTCATTTTAGAGGGTGAATATGTTTATTACAAGATAAAATTCTGTAGTTCGGGAGCCAAGTCTAGAAGTGCTCAGAGCTTACTCTTGATTCTGTGCTCAGGGAGTAGCCCTGATAGTGCTTAGAGGACCATATGCAGAGCCAAGTACCAAACTTGTTTGACCGCAGGCAAAACAAGTGCTATACCTGCAGCACTCTCATTCCATCTCCTGAAGAAATTTTTAGTATAGTATCAAATGAAGAATAATATATTTATCCAGTTGTAACATATTTATCTTATTATTAAATAAATATTGATTTAATTTAATTTTTGTAGTGCTCAGGAATGGACATGCACATCATCTTTTTCTTTTGCCGTGCTACACCCATGATCCTCTTAAGCAATTTTAAAATTTCCTATGCTTTTCTACTATTTCTACCTCCCATATTATATTTAATAGATCTTCATTGATTGGCTTGTTTGTGTTTATTGCTAGACATACCATACCAAACAAAAACAGAACAGATGTATTACTGCTTCATATAACTGTTTTGAACATTGCCGTCCAAAACCCCTTAGTCCTGCTAGGAGGACTCTCTGAAACAAGAGAAAACAATTGGCATTTGCATTCACTATCATGGTTTCATAACTGCTAAAAACTCCGTAGACAGAAATAACCTGTTGAGCATCATCACTCCTAATAGCTCTCCTGTATGGAACATCTACTTAACCTCCTGGGGAAGCAGCAGGCATAATGGCTAAAAATGCAAGAAGTTTCAATAGTTGCACTCACTAAGGTGAGAAATGAATGACATGAGAACAAATGTTTCCCAGCATCTTTAGAAGATAAATTTGTAAATTTTTGCTTTATTGATTTCTGCATTTATTGAACACATAAAGGGTGTTTACTATTAGGGCATCTGCTACAGATTAATACTTGAGCACCCATTAACTGTTAGTCTCTGGGCTTTCAAACATGAAGGACACGTGATTTCCACCGTCACAATGTTCCCAGTCTAGCTGGAAGAGAATAAATAGAAAAATCATTTCAAGAGAATAAAACAGAAGAGATTGAAAAATTGATACAATAATAAAGTAGTTGTAACTTAAAGAAGTTGAGGGAATTAACTCTGTCCATACTAGAATTTTGAAAAGTTATAAAAGTTGAATAAGAATTTTCTAGATCAAGGGAGTAGTTAATAAGGATGATACCCATAATCAATATGGATTGAGTGTCATGATTTTCTCAGCAGAGAAAAGCAAGGAGTTCTATACTGTTAGAGGCAAATGTTTCTGTTATCAAGAGCTTGAGACAATATGAGGAGGGAGATTAGAGTGAATATGGAGAAAGAGGTAGAGAGCTGATCTTGTATGTCTGACACGAGCTTGGAGTTTCCTTTTCTAGACTAAGAAATTGGAAATGCTGCTGAAGAAATCAGATAATGCTAGTGTTGCATTTTCAGGTTTCCTGGGTATTGTATTAGATAAAGAATTTTCGTAGGGCCATGCAAATCACACTCAAAACTATCTCTTTCAAGCATATATCCTGTCCAGACTCAGCTCTCTTACTTTCAAGGGGATGTTCTGGCCCCTAATTTTTCTAGTCAGCTGCAGTTGGCAGATGCCTTGAGTCTTGTGGCCCAGGATTTGGCTCTCATCCCATTTTCATTTCTCCTTGCCCATTAGGTCCTCATGAGAAGAATGTTGGTTCCTGACAATATCTTGGCAAATTTTCATCTGTTTTGAAAGCATAATCAGAGCTAGTGGGTTGCATTAAAAATCATCTCAATCTAACTTTATAAGAAATAAATACTTAAAATACATCATACAGGACTCAGATATCAGGAAGGCCGCTGACTAGAAATTGGAAAGTTTAGACACTTCTTCCTCATATTTTAATATCGTTTCATATTTTGTATTATTTTTGCTTTCTCTTTGGTCCAGTTTTCTTAATTCATCATTTCATGATCTCATTTCATGAGCACAAGCTTAATCCCCACCACTGTATCTTGTCAATACAGTCACGTTGAAAGACTTCCTGAGTGTCAATGTCAGAAACAGGCTAAATCAACATCCGTGAAGGGAAGGTAGCATCCAACACAGATAAGAAGGTTCCACACCTTCACTTGAGGAACCAGATGTGGAATGGAAGATGACAGTTCCCAAGGAAAGAAATTTGTTAAGAACTAGACAAATAGTCTAAAATAATATCCCAAAAGTAACAATCACAATCACACTGAATACTCTGCTATTTTTCTCTCTTTCTCTTTGGAGTTCTCTCTCTCACAAACAGCATCCCAGGGGCTGACACAATAACATTCAAGGAGGACATTTGCCTTGCACGTGGTTGACCCCAGTTTGATCCCCAGCATCCCATATGATCCCCCTGAGCACTGCCAGGAATTATTCCAGAGTAGAGAGCCAGGACTAACCACTGAGCGTTACCAGATATGGGCCAAAACAATTAAAAAGAAAGAAAATGAAACAACATCCAAATATCAACAGTATTTAAAATGAGTTAATTGCAATTGTTTTAAGTTAATATATAGTGTTCTGTTATAATTTATCAGTATGCTCTTTGCATTTTCCTCAACAAAGAGCCTGAATTTTATTAGTTCAGAGATTTCCTAACACCAAAAATCTTTGCTTGAAGGCATGAGTGCTATCAGGCACAGCGAGTGTGAATTTCCACATAACTCACACTTTTCAGCAGGAACTGAACTAAGCTTGGTACACGTTTTGTATGATCAGGGTGGTTCATTTTGGGAAAATGATCTTAAGCTATAATTTATCGGCTTATTCAGTACTTATCCGAAATCTTGCTAATATTTGACTATTTGCAAATATCAAACTCAGTCTCAGATGACAAAAATGCTAATCCTGTGACACTATGCAGCAGAAAATACTAGTAGGAGTTTTCACTATAGTGTTAAAACAAAATAAAAATAAATACAGTTAAACAGAAGGGTCAATTAGCACTAACTTCAATTCAGTAAATCTTCAGACAACATTGAGTGACATTGTTACATCTAACAATTATTTCAAATCAATCTTCATTGATCTAAGTTTTGATGCTTGCATTCACCTTTGTGTTGTAGCAAACATTATCAAGTAAATGTGTTTGTGTCTGCAAGAGGCTGGTAAGAATATTGGGTGAGTTGGATACTGGTAGATACAGTATTGGGGATACTGGTAGATGGTAGATCATAATGGTGGTAAGATTGATGTTTAAACATTCAATGCCTGAAATAACTATATTGTGAACTTTGTAATAATAACTTTGTGTTAGGATAAAAAATTAAAGCTAAAAATGCAGTACAAATAAAATTAAAATGATAAAATCTCAGTCCCATCCATTACTTTTTCTAAGGCATTGATAAATAAAATCTGGGGATTACCCAAGATCTGGTTAGATTTTTGTTGTTATCAGAAATGCAATAGCATCACCTCATTAGTATCATGTTGCAAATATATGTGTTTGTTTGATAAAGAACCTGTCGAGGATTCAAACATTTGACAATTCTCTTATTTTTCCTTTACTAGGGTAAAGTAAGACAAGAGGTTAAGAAACTATAACCAGAGATCTCAAGTATGTATGAATTCCCATGAAAACTGAAAAGAAAGGGAATAGATAATATGCATTAATACCATTTCAAACTCTTACATAATTTAGAGTTCTCTGCTGGCTGTTTTAGTTGAAATCAGTGGTCCTTTCCATGCATACATTCACATATCCTTATATTATAAATCTACTTATTAATTTTTTGCCAGAAAGTATACTGGAGGCAATTTCTAGTCAGAGTTCTTCAGAAAGATGATAACAGTAGACATATCATCTAAAATTCTCATGATTTCCTGTAGTCTAACAAGCCATTTCTTCCCATTACATATTTAGAGGCCCTCAAGCATTAGGGCAAAGCCGTATTTTTAAATGGACAAAACAAAATCAGCATTCTCTATTTATTTCCATTAGTAAGAAAAATATGCAAATCTCACATCCAAGCGCAGCTGATGGATACATCGGCAGTTGATGAAAAGACATTGATTTGAAATACAATTTCTCTGCAGTTGTTGGACTCCCCAACCCCATCCGCTTCCACCTACTGTCTGGACAAGATGGGGGAGAGGTTATTGAGCTATGAATGTATTTCTCATATTGGATCAGAAAGAGGAGGGGAGCTAATGTACTGTGTATTCAAATGAGACTCTGTTCAGCAGAGCTGAATTGAGCTAAGATGCAAATCAGGGTGGCAGGAGCACTTTATGCTGCCCTTTGTCCTTCTGTTTGTGTCCTTAACCCCACAGTCAAGGACTCCCAGCTGAGATGTTTAGCCTTCAGAGAAAATAAACAATCTTGACCCTTCCCCACCTATCCTTAATTCAGACATGGTTGTCATGTGTTCTGCACACAGACAATGTGTCAGTAAGATGGTTCTCATCTGCAATGATTCTATTAGGCAATGGGTCATTCAAGAACCTATTATGGCCAGAGAGGGGGAAGGAAAGACCCTGGAAATAAAGGGGAGAATTAAAAAACAAAGAGAGAAGGGCCAGAAATTGATTAGAGGTCTAAAAAATGGAAACAATAGAAGAAAAAAAAGAGAATCCTTTAAATAGAATGGTGAAAGGTCACATGATATGTCTAAGCATCCACAGTAAATTACTCTTCATGTTACAATCAAATTCAGCACTGAAAGTACTTCAAGGGGTTAGGCTTTTATTGAAGAGATAGAGTGATTGGAAACTTGGTTCTGAAGGGGAATATTCCATACTCTCCCCCCCCCCCGACACACACACATACACACATACACACACACATATATTCATATACATACGTATATATGTATATGGCACTGCTACTTGACGAAGAACAAACACACCGAAAAACTTACTGGAAGTCAACCAAGTGAACCTAAGGGGAAGCCAAATGAAAGGTTATTCCAAATGTTCCCTTGACTTTTGTCTGTCTATCTCCCTTTTTTCTCATCTGCTATCCCCTACTCTGGTTAAAAATTCTCTGGCAAAGTGATACATGGCACTGAAAAAAGAACTGTCCGGACCATTTAGCTGGAAACAGAGCCTAAACAGCTTTTGATGGAGGAGGTAGAGGCATTGCTTGTGTACTGCCTTAGAACTAATATAAGGATAAAATAGCATGGGATCTCCTTAAAAAATTGCTGAATAAAATTCAGCAGGCTAATTTAAATTTATGAGCTAATTATCTGTTGCCAGTGAATTAACAATATGGAAAGTTTCACAAAGCATATTGACTTTTTTTTGGGGGGGGGAATAATTTTATTTCTACTAACTAAATGTCAGTTCCAATTGCCCAATCCCATCATATTCTTTTTCATTTTTATGATTCTATTTATTATTCATAAGAAAGAAAAGAATCTTATTTCATAGCTCTGTAATGAGAAACCAGCGGCTTGACTCTGGATGGACACAAAAATAGCAAACTTTGGAGGACTCATCCCTCACTCTATGATGGGTTCTGTTCATAGTAAATCTGAATGAATGTGTATGCAAGGTGTCACAGGGCAACTAGCTACACATAAGGAGTCAGTAAACATTAAATGCGCGAGAGGCCAAGTCGTGATCTCATTTAGTTCCTAGAAAGTAATACGCCTAGAATCTTATACTTGTGTTGAGTGTTGGTCAACCAAAATAGTTGAGTGCTGGCCATGGTATCAGGTCTACCCATTAAGTGGGAAACTGCTATTACTAGAGGACACTTATTGAAAGGGACACTTATAATGACTGTGTTGCATTATTATTTTTCTCTCACTCGTGGTTCCTGATAATTAGGTGCTGAACTCTACTTCACTAAAAATACATTAGGAAAAAATTTCCTCATCACCTGTGATGAGTCAGAGGTCTATATCAGCCTCTGCAATGGATAGTATCTATGCTTCCCTATGATTAGTAGATATTATATCACTGTAATTATTTTAGCAAGTAGAAAACTGATAGTCAACTAGCAAAAATAACCATAAAAAAGAGACCCTCAGAAGTCAGAAGAATGCTGTTCTAGTTGAGATGGAGAAAGGCAAGTCTAGCTATGAAGGTTTCCAGTACACAAGTTTCATATTATAAAACCAGTCAATTGGGGCCCGGGAGATAGCATGGAGGTAAGGCGTATGCCTTTCATGCAAAAGGTCATCGGTTCGAATCCCGTTGTCCCATATGGTCCCCCGTGCCTGCCAGGAGCAATTTCTGAGCATGGAGCCAGGAGTAACCCCTGAGCACTGCCGGATGTGACCCAAAAACAAAAACAAAAAAAAAGAATAAAAAGAAAACCAGTCAAGGCTCAGTTACAAGGTTGTCAATGGTCAGCAGGCCAGAAGCATCACTGGCCTCCTCTGTTAAAGAGCAGCATTCATTCGGCAATGTCATACCCATATTTGGCAACTGAAGGGGGAAAGAAGTGAGTGAGTTGGAGTCTAATATGTAGTCACAGGGTAAAATTGTTTCAGTTGTTTTTGCCAAAAGGACAGTTGAGTCAGAAAATGTACCCAGTCTCCCTCCTCTCTCTGTACAGGTGATTAACAGACATAGATGGTGAACAGCATAGGTTCTAAAACTTGTGCCTGATTAATTTTGAAATGTTCTGTGTGTGTCAAGACCACATAGTTTTCTCCATTCTTCAGTTAAGTGCATCCTGCCAAAATCCTTTAAGGGTGAATGAAGAATGAAAGGAGATATTTTGTATGGTTGCCAAGAGGTCAGAAGGCAGGTCTAGACTAAAAGTAGGAGAGGTCACTGGCATGCTTTTTAGAAAAGATTTCCTCAGGAGGACAGAAGGCAGAGCTAATGGGAAGTAGGAGAAAAAGAAAAAGAAAGAAAGAAAGAAAGAGAGGAAGAGAAAGAGAGGAAGAGAGTAAGGAAGAAAGGAAGAAAGAAATAAAAAGAAAGGAGCAAGCAAGAAAGAAGAAAGAATCAGGAAAATATATAATAGGAAGAAAATTAAGATGACTTCAGATGTCCTTACAAAAGCATTTTACTGTAAGATTTTCCCCAAACCTGTTCCACAATACTACTGTTCTTGTCAGGGTTATCAAGCTGAGTTTTTTTTTTTTCCCAGTGAATAAACAGCAAACTGTTTCTTCAGGAGTAAATTGTATTTACTGCATACACAATTAACCACAGTACTTACACATCTTTTAGAGTTGTTTTCATTCACAGTCTGCTTGTGTGGAGAAACTTGGGAATAGACAAATAAGCAAAACTCAGCAAAAATTTCACTCTCGTTGACTCAATAAATCTGATCTGCTTTGAAGAGGTCAAAGATCTTCATTTTCCATGATCAATGGACATCAAAGAAGAGCCAAATATAGTATTTTTACTCTAGAAAATGTACCTGACCATAAGACACACATAGTTTTTAGATGCTCTCCTCCCTTGAACTCAGGCTTCAGCTCCAAGTGGCATTCATTCCATAAGAAGTGCTCTTGGGGGGAAAATGTGAGTCTTAGGGTACAAAATATATGGTAATCCTTTACATCTCAAATTTTATTCTTTTCCTTTCATTTTTGGTCTGTGAGATTTAAAGGCAAATGCTATGTATTTGTACCTGAACAAAGGCAAATGCTATGTATTTGTATCTGTATCTATGTATTTGTATCTGAACACCCTAAGAGTCCTCTTAATGCTTTTTAGTATTTGAAGGTGGCCATATAGCTAGAGATAGGTCAAGGTTTAGGAGAGTTAAAATGTATTCTTCTATGTTCTGTGTTCTTTTTCTTAAATAATCTGATGGTAAGGTAATTTGTATTTCCTTGATGTGACTGCTGGTCTATGCAGTGGATAGTTGTTTAGCAAAGCAATTCCTACATAAAAATAATTCAAAGGTATCTAACAATCAAGAGATTTTTATATTTGGAAGAAGTAAAATTGCAGCGTTAGAATCAAGGGAGAACTCAATTGTGAGTGGCTATAAGATAACTCTATGTTTTGGTAGAACATAAGGATTTAGCTTCACTGCAGAGTCCTATGTTTACATTCAATTAATACTAAGTACAGTGATACTAGTAGCACAGGTACTATCTAACATACTTTTAGTATATTAATAATTAGTCCTCAAATGACCCAATTATGGAAGTCTGGGTTTTATTCCCATTTTGTAGATTAGGCAACTGAATTCCAATAATTTAATTAAGTTGACTTTTTTAGCTAGAAAGCAGTGGAAATAAAACTGGGTCCAGGACTCTATTGCCAGACAAATCAGTTCAAATCTAGGGATATGTATTCTTACAATGGAAAAGTGTGTGTGTGTGTGTGTGTGTGTGTGTGTGTGTGTGTGTGGTGTGTGAGAGAGAGAGAGAGAGTTTGGGGGGTGAAAATGTTTCTTTATATCTACAATTACCTGTATTGCTTACCAGTTAATAGAGAAGGTAATGATGACAGATTCACTGCCAAATTCTAAATCTCTAATGACAGGAATATATATCCAAATAAAATGCTAAAAGATGATTTTTTTTAAAAACCCACAATAAACTTTGAGCTCTTTTTGGTACCAACTTCTAAGTCTCTTGTTATTTAAAGCAGGTTCAGAGCAATGGCAGGGTTGTACATTTTAGCCTGTTCTTGAGAGAAAACCATTTTACATGTGATTTCCCCATCACAGTGCTCAGTGCTTCCTTGGAAAGTCATCCTAGTTGCTGTGAACTCATGATTGTGTATGATTTCCTCCTGTGTGCTCAACATGACACTCCTAGTTTGTAGCCTGGTACAAGTGTCCAAGAAATATGTATTCGACACATGAGTGAATGGGTTACTATAGCCCTATAAAGCTTGCTGATATTTATCAAAGTCTATCCTATCTCACTCGTATTTATTAGTCCCCAGAAATAGGAACAGCATATGGGATTTTAACCCTATTCTTTTACTTGGCAATTCATCAAGGACTTTTCTGTTCATCAGAAGAATTTCATGCGTTCTCTGTTTAAGGGGGGATCTCAGTGAGTTACATAGGGGATTTTTCTTCCCCTAAGAATGTGATTATGCCTGCCTTGATCCTACTACTAGTATATGACCACTTTTGGCACTGAGCTCACATGGCACCCGATTAGGCTGTCCTCTTTGTGTGAAGTGACTTAAGCATGTTGCTCTGCTTATTAGAGGGGTGGATGGTAGGTCACTTGACAAAGGCAACAGCTGCACCATCACTCCAACACTTGTATCATAATCCGGTAAGAGCAGTACCTCAGCATAATGCATGCAACAAAAGCATTTATTTTCTCATCTGTCAATATATTTGTGCCTCTCCTCCCTCTCTCTTTTTCCATTTCTGTTTATTTTACAAACAATTGACTTCTCCATGGATCTGTTCTTAAGGTATCTACTTTTTTCTAGCACATTTTGAGTATGTATACATACATATATATGCTTTTATTTTATTTACAAAGTGAAAAGCATATCGAACTCAAGTTAAAAGGTTTAAAAGAATAAGTATTAGTAGGATAATACATGCATATATTATCCTAGTAGCAAGACTTTTCCAATGACTTATTTCATTGAAAATTTTCAATCATATAATGATATTCAAGGCATCAAACATAGGCTACACCTACGTGATGCGGGATAGGATCAACTTGGTTTACCCCTTGAGGAAATCCACACTTTCAGGGGATTTTTTCCAGTCTAAAAGATACAGACCAGAGGAGGGAACTTTTGACAATGCACTCATTTTACCCACATCCCCAAGTGATACAGGCTGTGAGCAGGGGTGAGATAATCCCCAATTTAGGTTCCAGAGGAAACAGAGCTGAAAAGGCTTATCTGTAGTCACACAGTTAATCAACAGTAGAGCAGGATTAATCTCAAGGTTGCTAGATTCCAGCCATGTACAGATGACACTTCTTTCAAGCCATGTGTCTGAGAAAACTTGATGATCAGCGATGTAAGCAGGGTTGAAGCATGGGCTTAGGTGTTCTGCATCAGGCATGACCTGAGTGTAGTGAAGCACTACTGGTTCTCATGTTTTTCTGCCAACTGCATTTTTTCCTTAGAGAGTATGTGCTATTCTGACCCTGCGAGCTATGTCTCTCCATCTGTTTACTCACAACTGGTTTGGGACCTGAACATCAGATTTTCTAAAATGAGTGATAACAACAAAGAAATTAAGGTAGGACCCTCCTTCTAGCAGAGATGAAGGGTCTGGATGAAAACAAAGAGAGAGGTGGTGGTTTTCTGAGGGCAGCTAAAGCCATAAAAGACAAAGAAACAAAGCAAAGTTTCTGCCCGAATAATAGATACTCACATTTTGTTTTATTCATGAGACAATGAGACTTGAAGAAATTATGGGACACGTGGAGTCAGAGGCACCTTTGGTAATGAGACTCTAGGACTCTTCCCTTTCATCCCACCACTCCTACAGACTGAGCATCTAAAGAATGGCCAGTGTTGATATGCCACCTTTGACTGCACAGGGACAGATACATGAGAATGCACTAATACTTTGGTTGATTTTTAACTTGCTGCCTCTATTATATCCTGTTTCCTGCTGAGTATTTGGGGGGTTTTGGACTGTGAGGTGTTGATTGTAGCTGGAGAATGTTCAACAGGGAAGTCCTGGTCTTGAAGGGAATACGAGTACAGGAGCCAGTTTCCTAGGGGAAAATGTTGTTGCAAAGTTCCAGTTAGCCTTTGCTTTTAATTTAAGAAAAAAGAGAGAGAAAGAGATAGATTAAATTTAGAGAAGCAGGAAGTGATAACAACATTAAAGTTGATAGAAGCAGTCAAAGGAAGGGTTATCCAAATTTACCATTCTGAAATTTGGGAACAGTAAACACATTGAAGAAATAAAAAGAAAAACAGTATTTACACCCCCAGGTTAAGAGGTCACCTTTTTTAGATGGTAAAGTAGGTTTGGTTTATTTGGTTTGGGGGCCATATTGTTTCCAGAGACCACTCCTGGTCAACTCCAGAGATCATATGTGGTGCTGAGGATTGAACCCAGGTCAGTTATATGCAAGGCAAGCACATTACCCACTATGCTATCTATCTGACTCCAAGTGGTACAATTACTTGTATCCAAGATCAAAACCAGACTACAAAGATACTTTAAGTTTCAGGGCTTATCTATTAGGATAATTTATTATCTCCCCTGAAAGGAAATTTAGCAGGAGGGTAGACTTCAGGGTGTATTGATTCAGCAATTCAAAGATATTTTCAGATCTCATTTCTTCTTGTTTTTCTCTTTGTTGTCAGCACAGTCAACTTTATCCTAAAGCTGGTTCTCCACATGGTCACATGATGTCTGCCAGCAGCAACTGGTAGAACATACTTTAGTGTTTATTTCTACTTGGATGAGATGGAGCAACTTTTTCTTTCCAGAGCCCCAAACAAAGCTATCTTGACTTATAATGGGCTGCAATAGACTTAGTTCTGCCCATCTCTGAACTAATTATTGGCAAGGGGGAAGAACCACCAAATTTTGCAGAGACTAATTAATCTCGAGTAGGCTGAATGTTGGGTAGTTTTCCAAATTTCCTTCTAAATGTCACAATGGCCCCAAATCTCCATTTATAAGCATCTAACTTAAAATTTAATCAGAGAAGTAAAACTTCTACGAGCGACTCAGAATAAAAGCTTTATTAGAAAGGTTATATCTAAAAAAAAAAGATTATATCTTATTCAACTGTGGAAGATGGAGAAGCAGTTTCTTGAGTCTACTGACTTTTACTAGTCTTGAGTCTAAAATGACTAGTGATCATGAAAAAAAAGGGTGTTGCTGGCACAGGACACAGGGATGCAGAAAGTGGAGACATGGCAGGTACTAGATACCATCGTGCCAACAACATAACGAATTGATACCATTTATAGGCTTCTGCAGTGAACTTCAGAGCATAACCAAACAAATATTATTTGTAGTCAAGGAGAACTTATAATCACACAAAGGAAGGAATTCTGGATGGCATTACTAGCTCTTAGCTTAACCAAGTTCATGTAGCACAAGGCAGTATGTCTAAGAATAATGTAGTGCAATGGCATCTCCATAATATTAGGAGATAATTTTTGGTTGCCACACCTGGATAGAAGCTACTCTCTAGTAGAGAGTAGCAATAAGGAAAGCTGTAAACATCTTATAGATCATCTCACTCCAAAGGCCAATAGTACCAAGAACAAAAAGAAATCTGGATATGGAAGTGACTGCTCATTATAGTCAAGCCATATTAAAATTCAGTTCAGATTTTGCATATGGAGTAGAAATTTAGTTTAGTTAATAGTAGAGCTAATAGATTATTAGAATATATTTTTAAGACAACAGTGAGGGATAAACATGTGCCCTGGATCTTATCTCCCCCCCAAGACTATCTCAAAAGACTTAATGGGGATATCTATATTTTCTTTGTATGTTTATTTCTTTAATAGTCATAATTCTTAGTATGTTTATTTCCAAATGTAGAGGTAGCCTCTCTATTCTCCTCTTTTTTTTTTTTTTTACTTTTTTGGTTCTGCTTAGTAAGTAAAAAAATCTAGTAGAAAAATCCTGCTTGGTATTAAAAACTCAGATCAAAAACAGGGCACAGAGATTGTATAGTCTGTCATTTTTATCCAAAGCATCAATAATATAACATGGCATCATTCCTTTTTTGCATGGGCATACTAAAATGGGGAAATCTTATGTATAGAAACAAGTTCTTATCTAATTGGGATAAAAACCCATACATTTTATAATATAGGAACACCTTCAACCTTGTACATTTGTCATGGGGGCTTGACTTAGACCTCATGTGATCGGACAATGCCCATCCGACCCTGAATCTCAGATCCCAACCTTAGAACTGCCACAGTTCCCTGTAGCAGCACCAGGAATCAAATCAACCCCTACCCAAGGGGAGTCCTTAATACTGCTCCGGCACCAACTTGCACCAGTGTAGGTTTATATCACACCCCATTAACAAGGAAACAGCAACCACTTGATCTAAGGGCAGCTTGCCCTACCTCATCACCTAACAGTGAGCTGAAATCAGAAGACACTCTACCCTAGGATCTGTGCAAAACCCAAGAGCATTAATTACAGAAGACTGACTACAACAACTGCCACTAAGAAGAACTTTTCATGGGACCAGAAAAAAACCAAACTTCGTCCTAGTATCTGCAAAAACCAAGATCTCTAATTACAGAGGACGGACCTTGACAACCACAAATGAGCGGAATATTTACTGGAACCATAAAGAAAGACCTTACGATGAACATGTCCAGAGCTTATAGTCAGTCTCGTGACAACATGCTTCAAGGGTGTACGCCATAGGCCAAGGAAGGAATTTCCTTTCTAATTTCCCCAACACTTACTATGCCTATGCAAAAACAAAATAAAACTAAAGAAAAACCTCCAAATAGCCACAGCAGCTCCCCTTTTTTCTTTTTTTTTTCTTTTAAATTTATAGCTTTTAGTCAGGGCTCCCACCCACTTTCTTTTTTCTTTTTTAACAGAACTATAGACTATAATCATCTTGTGCTGCCTCATATTTCTATATCTTCCTACAAAGCGAGAAAAAAAATGTGGATGGTACCAGAGGCAAAGTGGTCTCATGAGCATTGAGTGGAAGTAAAATAATGATCAGACCCAAATACCCTACTCAAAGTCAACAATAGAATCAAGAGACCCAAAATACAAGCTATCCACAAAGGGACCAGTTATACTA
>PVKC010030835.1:0-14708 GCA_004027635.1 Crocidura indochinensis
CCATTTAAAATGCTCTACATTGGATTTGAAGTCACTCAGTGTAACCAGTTTATTTTCAGCATATGGTAGGTGAGGCAGAGAGAAAAATTAACTCAAAGAATGTGGTAATTTACAATTAGAAAGAATTTTTCTCATAAGAGGATGCCTTCATGGTATCATATTGTGAGAGCTTCCTTTTTCATTCCCACATCCTCCAGCATTCTATTAGCAAACAGAAATTCCTTAGTACACATTAAGATATACATGAAAATGTCAATATCAAAACAAGAAAACGGCTATTAAAGAACTGAGATTTTGTCCAGTCAGAAAGTGAATGCAGTTGTGTGGGATATGGACGCTAGATATGTTCTCCAGAGTCCCAGCTGAGTTCTGTGCATGCTGAAGATGCTCACTGCCAGAGGTTTATGTGGATAGTCACACACATCAATTCTAAATTACTCAAGCAATATTTTCTGTAGATTAATTTGTAACCTGAATTTCCAAGTAAATGAACCAGGTGCCTGCCGACCTCAGGCCATGTTCAAAACCCTAGATTTTATGTCCTCTGAGATTGAGCACTGATAAAATGTGCAAACTAAAGAGAGAAGCCAGCTAAAACAATGGGAAGGCAGAACAGTTGGGGTGTGGGAACCTTGGTTTCTGTTGCACAATGCAGGGGAAAAATAAATCCTGAAAGAAAGGATGACAAGAAACAAGAATGCAGGTAGCACAAACCAAGAATAGGCATTCTAGCCCCATCCATGGATGGTCCTTAACTTTGACAGCAATTCTTATATATTTGTATATAAACTGCCAACTTTACATCACTGTAGGTCTTTGCACTTCATTTTGGTTTTTGAGTGGTACTTATTCCTGGTTCTACACTTAGAGGTCACTCCTGGTGGTGCCATGGAGAGACCATATGTATGTGATGCCAGGAATTGACCTGGTATCAACAGCATGCCTATATATATATAAATTACTTTAAAGAACAGGTGTCACATAGTTGCTCATAATACATTCATTCCAAGACTAATCCAATCACCAATGTAAATTCCTTCCACCATTGTCCCCAGATTCCTATCCACTTCCAAGCCTACTTGTGAAGGCATGGAATAATATATTTTGTATTGCTTGTTTACAGGTAAGTGGCAATAAAATCATTTTTTAAAGAAAAGTAGCACAATAAGAACATTTGTAAAAATTAATGAATCTTGGGGCCAGAGAGATAGCATGGAGGTAGGGTGTTTGCCTTGCATCCAGAAGGACAGTGGTTCAAATCCCGGCATCCCATATGGTCCCCAAAGCCTGCCAGGAGCGATTTTTGAGCATAGACCAAGGAGTAACCCCTGAGCAATGTTAGGTGTGACACCCCCAAAAAATAATGAATCTTTCAGTGAGGGCATTGCATCATTGTCAGATTTGCTAAGCAATTTGTTGCTCCTACTGAGATAAAAGTACTGAAAAGTTACTTGAAGTTATCACATGGCTATAGATGCAGACACTTGATCCTAAACTTTCCAGCTATGTGGCAAATATTGCAGCTTTTGTGGAGCATGGTTTTTGCTACCAGGGCTTCTGAAAGTCTAAGAAGGCGGGGATGGGGGGTCGAGGGAGGGAGTGGGGAAGAGTGCCTTGCCTGCACTCACTTCAAAAAATCCTGGAAACGTCAACCCAAATACCTGCACATCTGGAATTTTGGTAGATTTTCAGAATTCTGTTGTTTTATAGTGAAATTGAGCCATTGATGAATTGGCCGTTGTAGGTAATGGGTGCAGCTGTCATGGCTTAGGCTGGAACTTGGCTTGCTTTCTCCTCCTGAAATTGCCTCTTTTAGCTAATTGGCAAGTATACCCACAATTATTCACAGTTCAGTATAAATCTCTTTCAAATAGGTGAGTCTATGGAGCTGGCCAAATGCAGATATGGCGATTGCATTTGTCCTTTGTCCTCTTCTTTCTTCTAGCCTATAATCTGTTCTACCATATTGCCTTATGGCCAAATTGTTTATCACAGTGTGGAATGGTCTGGGTTCACAAGTAGAAAAGCATTCTCCAAGTGATCAGATTAAAAACCATCACAGAAATTCACCCTGTCTAGAACATTGTGTTAGACAGCTTGGCTTTAAAAATTTTTTATTTGGGGGCTATACCATGGCTCAAAGATTACTCCTGGTTCCACCCTCAACAATCACTCCTGATGGGCTCTGGGGATCATATAAATCAAATCCAAGTTGGCTGCATGCAAGGCAAGTGTCCTCCCCACCTCTATGGCCCCCACATTGAGTTTGTGAACAGAGAGCAATCTAGATAGCATACTGGCTTTTACAACAGGAACTAAGATGATCTGTGATTCAGGTTTTGTTTTTTGCCAGTTGTTATACAAAAAAAAATGTACCACAGCAGCTGCAGCCCCAGTAGTGAAAGCAACCTACTGTCTCCTTCCTGGAAGAAAAGAAGTAAGTGAGCCTTCCAGCCATCAGTGCCAAAAACTGTTTTTTCTCACAAATTATATTGTGCCTCTGTTCACAAGATGTAGCCTAAGGTGCCAGAAGCACCTAGGAGAGTTCCAGAGGGTGCAAAACTGGATCTAGTGCAAAACTGGACATCAGGGACAGAGAGATAGTATTTGGTTAAGATGCTGTCCTTGTAGGAGGCCATAACTGAATTCAGTTCCAGCAACACATGATGGTCCCCCAAGTACCACCAAGAGTAATCAATGAGCACAACAGAATAATCCTCCAAACAAAAGATAAATTAAATAAACACAAAACATACATAATGAAAAGGATGTGAAATAACCAGAAGTGAAGTCAGCACCTGTGTGAGATTTTTTCCCTCCAAGTACCAGTGATGTACCAGATACAGAAATCCTAGTCTTTTCTTCCGAATGGGCATGAACAGTTAGCAGTGTTTACAGAATCTTGAAGGCCTATTGAAGCCTTTATGATGGCCAAAAGTGATACTGAGAGCCAGGTCTGCTGTCATTTTATATAGGCACAACAGCCACAACAGATGTTGACTTTACTGGCCTACCTACCTGGTGAGTTCCAGGACAAGTCAATGTGAGATGACTGTCTTCCTCTACCCCTTCACCCCAATGTGCCTGCCATTAAGCTCTGGTATCTCACCTTAGACAGCTCTATGTAACACTTTGTTCCCTCCCAGAATGCTCATTGTCCTTCCAATTCTGGTAAGTGGATCTACATTGTTCATCTCAGGTCTACTTTGTGTAAAAAGGGCATATAGCATGTTTTTTTCTGCCTTTAAGTGCTATTTTTGGTTTTGTGTGCACTTTGTTAAGGTTTTGTGAATTGTATGGGAGTCTGGATATGATTAGTAGTCTCTTCCTCTAAATTAATGGTATATTGCATCTTACCTTTTCACCATTCTGGCTTCTACAAGATTGCCTGAGACCTCTTCCTTTGGGTAGTGAGGGAATTTGTTTTCTGCACTTCTACCAAGAGAATATTTGTTGAATGTTATTAGAAAACTACTATTAGAAAACTAGATGAAACCAAATGTTTTCTTAAACAAAATACTCCCCCTAAAACACAACTTAATACGTGGTGCTCAAAATTTCTTTGGCACAGAAAACACTTTGCAGAAATGCTTGCTTTTTTTCTTTTTTTTTTTCTGTGCATGTTTTTTTTTGGGGGGGGGTTATGTAAATCTGTTACTGAATTTCAGGTTTTGCTTCGTGGTGAATGCCAAACCAATAGGCATGATGAAACTAAGTTAGGAGCTTCCTGACTCCTAACAAATAATAGAGGCAGGAAACTCTTTCAGAGCACTGTTTTCATTGTTTGTGATTGGTGTCCATAGGAAGTTCAGGGAATCTGCTTTTGAGATGACATATGTTGAACTGGCGCGATCTAGTTCCCATTGTTCACATGATTTCTGCAGCCACATCAACTCCCCCATGTAAACATATATGGCTTGTTTGAAAAAAAAATTCGAGAATGTTCTCCCAATGAGGAGACCTCACTTGTAAAAGGAGTTAAGATTCATGCTTTGCTGTTCGAGAGTCTAGTGTGCAGCTTCAGACAGGTGTTTTAAGGTCAATTAATAATGACCCATTGGCACCATGTGAGAGTTCCTGGGAAGGAAGGAAAACTACATAACAGATCACCTGCTGAAGTAATAAATCTTTACCACACCTAGAAAGTTCAGGTCTACTCTGAGACTTCCCGTCTGTCATTGATTCTCACCAACATGCTCATGCATCTAACTCACATGGTAACAAGATGCTGACCTTTCACTGAGTCAAAGAAGAAAAAGCCTTCACAAAAATTATGCTCTGCTCAATTCTTTTTTATGCAAATATCTTGACTGCTTCCTAACTTGTATTTAAATCAAGCCAAAATGTGCAAAATCCTGTCAATTTAAGTTTCAGAAGTGGATATCAGTAAGATGTCCACCAAAGTCTACCTTGCACAGACATTGATTAGGTCCGGGTGCATGCTGTTTTTGAGCTAATGACTTCAGCCCTACATTTTGAAGATAGGAAGTCTTCCAAAGTCTTGCTTATCTTGACGTTGATGCCAGTAAACAAGCATTTTCTTTGAGTCCCTTCCCAGTCACTAGAAGATTCACATTGCATTAGAATCATTTGCTTAGTCAGTAAAATAAGTTCTTGCCAAGCTCTGATTCGCTGATGTCACAAATTTGCATTGTTATAGTAGTAAATAACAAAAGAAGATGAGATTGATGAGTTCAGTGAGAATTTCTGAATCATTTTCTACTGGGCCTTACTCCTACATACTGATATAAATGGTGATGTGTCGACAAGGAAGTTTCTTCTTCTCCAGAGATTTTACAAAGCCAAGATGCCTGCAAATAGTATTTTCTATCTGCTTTTCTTCTAATGGAATTGTTACATGACAAAAGATTGAACATAGTTCTAGAACATGGAGATTTCAGTTATATTTCTCGGGCATATTTTAGAAAACAAAAGAGTCAATAGTATATTATAGCAGGCAAGGCATTTATCTTGTAAGCAGTCAACACCTGGACTTAATCCCGAAACTCATATGGCCTCCAAAACACTAGTTGACCAGAAGTTATCCCTGAATACAGATCCAAAAACAGTCTCTTATCAACAGAGGTGTGATACAAAAATAAGTAAATGAATAAAATAACAAAGAAAAACTATAATGTCTATAAAACAAGACAGAGGTGCAGTTGAGACGATATGCTCATATCATAGTTTCTGATTTCAAATAATTTTTAAACATTAATCTACTAGTAATATGCTACACTCTGGGAAAATGATAAAAATTTTGGATAATCTATACTTTTAACTGTAGTTAATAAAGTATGTAAACATTTGTAAAACAAGAGAAAATATTTTAAAAATTTTCAGGGTCACAAAGCTCACTGGCTGTGCAAAATTTCTGTTTTCCTGAAAAATTACCTCACTCATAAAAATTACCTCACTCACATCTTTTCTTGACTCCTTTGTCCTTAAATGCAAATCACTTTAATTGGCTAAATTAAATTATAAATCATTGAAAGTTTTCTGCTCAGAATCCAGCCTGTATTTCCTTTTAGAATATAGTGAAACCTGTCATGATGCAAGTAACATCTCAAAGCATAGACACCATGTCTTAGGTATATTGTCAGTGCCTAAGTGTGAAAAGTACAGCCAGATACTTGAATGACAGCCTTTAGTGGACTCCTGTGTGCTTGGTGGAAAACATAATGACTAGAGTCCTTGTCTAGAAAAGCATCTTAGGAATACCAAACATTATAGGAAACATCTGTTTTGAAACAGGAACATATGCTTCTAAATTCTAAACCAAGACCAGAAGTCAGAGAAAAATGTCAATCCTATCATTAGATGAATGAGTCATTGGATGTATTACTCTGCTTTAGCTGCTCTGTCCCTGAGGTAGCTAGTTGATTTTCTGCCATTGCAAAAAATGACCAACAAAATTGTCCAGAGAAAGAGTGCCTGATTTACCCGATGATCTTTTCTCATAAAGTACTATTAGAAGTATTTTTCTTGAAGTCAAAGCATTCGGGTCATATGTACTTTTAAGAGAGTTATCAGTTCCTTATCAAGACAAAAAAACCAGACTTGGATAGACGCCACCTGCTATTCGGTGAAGGAGGTAGATCTTTGGAAACATCTGAAGGACTAGCAGTGTATGAATTATTAGAATCTTAATTATGGAGCTAGTGATGGAGCTCAATAGTAAAGCACTTGACATGCAGGCATGAGACCCTAGATTCAACTCCTGGCTGTATAATAATGAAAAAAAAGCTAAGTAGTATGACCTCATTTTATATCTAAAATATCAAAATTCTTCCCTTTTGTCTACAAGAAAGCATAGTAGGTCAATCTTGCTATGCCTCAAAAAAAGAACTGCCGAGGGTGAAACAATACTATTGAGATAAATCTAGAAGAATATAAAAACAGCTCTGCACTCTGTCATGATGCTTCCTTTGTAAGAAACTCTGTTCTGTGTTAGCAATTTGCATGTAACAGTCTCCTGGCACAAATTAAATAGAACAAGGTCCCATTGCAGCTAATAAACTCACTGTAACAAGTCCCTCAACTTTGCCTGGCCGCAGTGCTCAGCAGGATCACCATATGTGGAACTGGATGCAAGATAAAAATAACATTATTTTGTACTTTCAAACCCAGACAACTCTATATTGTCTCTTTGGAAATAAATTTTATTTAATGGCCAGTGATTATCTCCTCTCTGGCTTGCTAGAAAACCAGTTTCAGTTGTGGTGGTGAGGGATTTTAATCACTAGTGTTATCTGTGCTCTGGAAAAAGAACTACAATTAAACATATTTTGCACAGAAGAGAGAAAGGCAGCAGGGCTCTCTTGGCATGGGCTCACACAGACTCATTCCAGAACATTTCTGGTCTTACACTGGTATCATCAACCAATGTCGGCACAGCTGAGGTGACTGTGCTAATTAACTGTCCTACAGCACCAGCTGAGAAAGCTTGTCTAACCTCCCTGGGAATACGAGCTGTTAAAATGAAATTCAAGCTAGAGGAGCCAGGGACAAAACCCAAATATAGAATCAAAACCCAGAATGGTTGCCCCAACCATCAGGTGATAGCTTTATGCACTGCCTTGCATGAGGGAAGTTAGCTGAGATGACCACAAGGCCAATAGCCAGAATAGAAATGAATCTCCAGCAATGCTGGAGAACTCTCTCACGATCATGATGCAGTGTTGGGGTGTCACCAGGAGAGCTCTTTTGAATAGAGAAAGCACGCCTACCACCCGAGGGCAGAGGAAGAAAACCTTGAGAGAAATTAGTGTCAGGTCTTTATGCTTGGTGAAGAGGTGGTGGGAATGCTATGCAGTGTGGACCAGTCAGTAGGAGATGGACACTTCATTGCCCTGGTATATGAGGGTCTTCATGCTGTCTTGAGAACTGAATAATGAGGTCCCACACCTCAGAGTGTGTACAGGGAGCAGAAAGGCATTTTGTTTTTGTTTAGAGCCACACCTATCAGTTCTCGGCACTCAGGCATTACTCCTGGCAGGCACAAGGGACCATATTGGGTGCTTGTGATTGAACCTGGGTCAGCCTTGCCCATTGTACTCCCTACCTCCCTCCCAAGAAAGGTGTTTTGTTTCTAGACAAACAAGTGGCTACGAAGGTGTTCGTGGTGGTTCAGGGTAAAAGAGAGCATTTTCGTCAAAATTTCTGTGGACTTAGTACTTCCTATCACATGCAAAGCAATAGATCAGGAAATAATAAGGAACAATCTAACTCTGGGGCTCTCTGGATATGATGAAAATACCGTTTTGACTCCATGACATTACATAGTCATAGGCCTATGAGAGCCCATATACATGTGAAAAGAGCTAAGCTTTTGACTCAGCTTGCAAGGGAGCTGAAGTATAATAATAATATAATTATAGTATTATATTATTATTATTTAATAGTGTGAAGAAGACACTATAATATTGGGCCCCAAACAAAGTGCATGGTTGATTATTCACTGAACTGCTTACTGTTCACCTCATTTCTCTCCACCCTTCCCTTGCCACACATTGTATAGGGTGATACAAAGTGACTCTAGAGACTGCTGTGTTGCAGGTACATCAGTCCATCTAAGGAGCAGGAAGCCTAAAGAATTTGTATCTTTGATGGTGGTCTTCATGCTGTTATCCCTGCACCTTGCTTTTGAAATGTATAATCTTTGTTCCACAGAATAGGGTAGGACACAGGCCACCCACTATCCCCAAAAGGTATTATCACCACGTCCCAAAAGTTGTCAGCTATACAAGCATATTAGAAAATGAAGTGCAAGAACTGTAGGCATAAAAGGCCAAGCAAAACTTTTCTCCTAGCATTCTTACACCCATAGGGGTTGCAGACAGTCTTAGTCATGCTGCCCCTCCATCCCAGTCTCAGAGGGAGGCTCTTCTCAGAGGGAGGAGCTCAGGAGTGCCAGCCAGTAAGCAGAGTGTCCATATAAGTTCTCCTTTGCTATTTTTGTGGTGACCCTATCCTCTGTGCTCAGGGATTACTCCTTCTGGATACTTGAGAGATGCTATGTAGTGACAGGAACTAAATTCAAATGTTTGCATGTGGGCAGTGTTCTCTCCAGTGTACGATCAAGATCAAGTTCCTGCTCTGCTTGAAGCTGGGAGGATCTTTGCCACAGTTTGCTGAATTTTGATTTTTATAAGCATATTAGGGATGTCACTCACATGGCATGAAATCACAGATAGGCCCTTAATGAAGTTGTTAGGCTGAACTCTTACAAAATTAGGAAAATAAGAACCAAGGTCATCAACCTTGCTTTTTACTGCTTTTCCACTTCCTCCTCTTTCTAGAACTTAATACTCTCCCACAGCCTTAGACTCTTGAAAAGATAAAGGAATATCACTTCTATTAATAGCCAGAAAAATCCATTAGCCCTATGAATCAAACTTAAGAACGAGTTGGGGCATTTTGATCCCTTTCTAAATGAGGAGATAGATCTGAGAGGAGCTTGAGGCCACACTTTTCTAAGAGAGCAAGAAGTTAGAGGTCACATTTCTGTTTGAATTCTCACACTGAGTACTTCAGTGGAACAGAGCACAGGTCTCAAATCAGAGAGACACAAAATCCACTCTAGCACCATCAGCAACCTGGAATGGAAGTACATGAACAGATAGAACTTAGGTCCCCATTATTTACTCACATATAATATGGTCATTGTTGTGGAGAGTAAACGAAAAAAATTGTAGACATGTTGCATAGCACTCCATTGTTATTATGGTTTCACCTGTCACTCTCCAGAAACAATGAAATACAATGGTTGTGTAGGGTTGACCTTAATCTACTGCCTTGCCTGAGTTTCATCCTTGCAAAAAATCAACTATAGATTCCAATAGACATTGTGGAGATGTGTGCTGCTGGGTATACTCTATGAATTTGCTTTTTTGGTGGTGGGCACCACCTTTATTCACCTAAATAATGGAGTCTAAATAATAGAGTCTAAAGTTTAAATAAAGGAGTCTATACCAATAGACACTTATGAGCTGCTAGGAATCAAGGTCTCTAAAGAACTTAATCACTCTGAATATCCCTTCTCAATCTTAGGTGAAGGAGTTTTTATTAAAATCTTAATGCCTTAAAATACCAACAAAAGGAAAAATCTCTGTCCTTTGCAATCTTTATAACATATAGTGTAACTGTGCTTTAAAGAAAAACCCTCTCCAAAGCACTTGAGTTCTTAAAAATTGCTTGGACTATAACTTGAATTAAGAACACTCTAGTCTGCAACATCACATGTTCTTTATACCTAATCTTTTGTATCAACAAAGCAGTTAAAATAGGAAACCCTTTGAAAATGAAAAAGGTGGATTCAGATAAGGTATTAAGTTGTCCAACCCCATTGCGGCTCAGTAAATTAGCTCACCTCTGTAACTGGGTCATTAACTCACTAGGCAGATATTTATTGAGAGTCTACCATGAACAAATTACTATCCTGGCTCCCATTGATACCAATGTGATTAAGAACTGGTAACCATAGTCAGAGATCATGCTGCTTAAACAGATAGAGACAGCAGCCCTTATAGTATACCACCTGGCTCGGCACATAGTCTGGTATGCCTGATTCTATGTAAGATGGAATTAGTCTCCTTTCATGTAACTGAAAAAAATTCACTCACCAATTTAAAATTTATAGTGAAAGATATCATGACCAAAATTTTGATGTTATCAAAAAAGTTCTTTCCTTAGGTAGATAAAATAGATTAAGTGTTTTTGAAAAATGCCTGGCATCCATTAAACTCTGGTGAAATTTCACCTGTTATTAATATCTAGCACACATCTCCCTAGACTCTTAAAGAGCTCTAGTGAAGTTGTTCATAAAGTAAATGCAAGCAGAATAGATTTTGCCTTGGGAGTAAAGAACATATTTTTGAAAAAAGATACTTTTAAGCTAGTTCTTGAACTTAAGAAGTAGGTAAGGAACGTCTTTTAAGGTTAAGGAAGGAATTGTGCAAGGCAAGGAAACTTGAAGTACAGAATGTCTGGTTAAATAAATTATGGTTAGCTAATCTGTACTGTGGGATAAGCAGTCATTAAAAATAGTAAGATAGAATCTATGCTTCAAATTATATGTTTGTGAATAAAATTAGGGTTACAAAATAAAATGCAGAAAAGCTCTACTTCAATTTTAAAGACAGCTCTGCATTATTTAAGTAATCTATAATAAGGATGACATCAGATTTTCAACACTTATGGGGCCCAATGAAAAGTCACAATGTAATGAGTTGATACTTTGGTTATGGGAAATCTGGGTTCAATACCTGACAACACATGGCTCCCTGGGCATCAACATGAAATATTCTCAAAGCACTGAGCTGGGAGTTGACGTCAAGTGTCTCCTGGAGTGCATCCAAAAAATAAAAAGAGAACTAAAGAAACAACAATAACAAAAATTTGTACTGTAGAATCAAGGTAGTTATATAAAGAATGGAGAGCTGTTAGAAGAAATTACAATTTGAGCTTGCACGACTGATGATTTATTTATTTATTGAAAAAAATAGACGGCAATGAGAAGCGATTACACAATTTAAGATCGAGTGTGTGCAATAATAAAGATTTGACACGCATCCTAGACCATTTCCCAAAATGGATGTTCCTGAGAGGCTCAGGAACAATCTAAGGGAAGAGCAGTAGTTCTGACTACATTTAAGGTGGGAGAAGGTATACTTTCTGTTTATTCACTTAAAGAATGTGATTTTCAGGGGACATGGAGTTGAGTGATTTGTTGTTGTTGTTGTTGTTGTTGTTGTTTTCCCTGCACAGGGGCAATAAGCCAAATAAGGGACCAGAGAGACATATAAGAGACCAGAGAGATATATATTGAGTGAAGTATTTGCCTTGCTGCAGCACATCTGAGTTCAAACCCCAGCACCGCATATGGTCCCCTGAGCACCATCAGAAGTGTCATCTGAGAACAGAGCCAGGAGTAAATCCTAAATACCACGAAGTGTGGGCAAACCAAACCCTTCCAATAAAGGCCACATACATTTTAGAACCTCATAAGTCTCTGCACAAACAAGTGGAACTCATGAATTTGAGAGGTGACCTTCACTTCCACTTGAATTTATCCTCATTATTTATTCATAGATTCCTTGCAAATGTTCCTAAGTATTTATTTAGATTAAATACTTGCTTATACACCTGACTCTGTCCTTGGTGCTGGAGCTAGAACAGAAGAAAGGCACAGCCCCTTCCCTCCTGAAGCTTATATTCTCTTAGGAAAATGCTGCCTGACAGCTATGGCTAGTTCTTCATTTTGCTATTTTTTAAAATAGGTATGACCTACTTGTATTATGAATGGATGACATGAGAATTGCCAGGAAATTTCTTTATGGCAGAGCAGAGACTGTCAGACCTATTTCAAATGACATTCTTCTCTTCATGCCCCAGGAGCTATTGGTAATATCTTGCCAATAAACAAATTTGATGATGCCATCCCCTACTCTAATGACCTAGATCAGGGTCAGAAAATCTCTGTAAACGTTTAGAAAGCAAATATTGCAGGGCCTGTGTCTCATTATAGTCTCGATTATAGCTATTCAGCTCTTCCATGGCTGTGCAGAAACAGACATAGACCATGTGTAAATGATAATGAGTATTCTAACTAAACTTTTTTTTTACCACAACAAGAAGAGATCCAAGACTGCCTCTCAACATCATCTTGGGATCTAGAAACCGGAAACACTGGTCCCCAATCTGCACACTCTCTCTTGGCCCTGATTTAGCTAACTCTTTCTGTGCTTCAGCTGAAGGATGTTGCCAATTTGTTTAACCTTGCCTATGTTTCTGCTGGAGGTATGCCCTATTTTCTTACAATTTCTGGTAGTGTATCACTGTCTGATCCTTAACTCCAGTTTTAGGGGTCCTTCCCCATTGATGAAGGAATTTTTCTTGCTTCAACAGACTGTCTCTCCATCACTCGCCCAATTGACGTGTTTGATCGCTGTCAAACATTGCTGTGTAACAGTTTTTTTTTTCTAGCTCTCCGGCTGATATTCCAGCTGCACCAGCCCTTGAAAGCTGACAGGATGAATTGCTTGCTTTCCAGACCTTAATGTTGATCTCCCTTCAGATCTCACCATCTGCTGTGATTTGGCAGCTCAGGTATATCTGGGAATTTTTTTTCTATTTCTTTCCATTACTCAGCCTCCTGAAGGAACTTCACAATCACAGTTCTTTCTTGCTTCAGATATCATCTCCTTGGATGTGAGGGGGTATTTTATTGAAATGTATGGATATGCCTGGCACTTTTCTCCTTCTGTGCTGTCTGTCATGGCTTTGCATTGCACAGATTAAATCTGCCCACCGAGGCCTTTGCATAAAGGAAGGAAACCATCTGTAAAATCAGGCTTGCCTGTGTTTTTCTTCTCTCCACTTGTAATCAATTGTCAAATTTTCATAATACTGCCTTCCCTTTTCTCTGGACCAGAGGTGACAAGTGGTGGGCAGGCCTCTTTGACTTATCCTAAAAATTATTCAAAAACTATATATTTTAGTAAAGAAATAGAAACAAATACATTTTCCAAGTTTGAAGGAAGGGTACTCTAGGACTTACATTTCTTTTTGGCAAAATAAGCAAGTGTGGATTCTCAGCAACATCTTTTCATGCTGTTTCTATTCTCTGGCTTTTTCTGACCTCATCATTCTTGCCATCTACATTTTCTTTCTTTCTTTCTTTCTTTCTTTCTTTCTTTCTTTCTTTCTTTCTTTCTTTCTTTCTTTCTTTCTTTCTTTCTTTCTTTCTTTCTTTCTTTCTTTCTTTTTATTTCTTTCTTTCTTCTTCCTACCTTCCTTTCTTCTTTCTTTCTTTCTTTTATTTTTTTTTGTTTTTTGTTTTTGGGTCACACCCGGTGACATTCAGGAGTTACTCCTGGCTATGCACTCAGAAATCTCTCCTGGCTTGAGGAATTACATGGGACGAATTATATTGGGGATCGAACCTTGGACCTAGGTTAGTGCATGCAAGGCAAACACCCTACCATTTGCACCACTGCTCCGGCCCCGCATCTACTCTTCTATTCAATGAACAGGAAACTTTCAAAGTTGTTCTTTATGCTGAGCCATTAGAACTTTTAAAAAAATTTTTTTAAATACCATGATTACAAGGTTGTTCATACTACAGGTTTCTTATTCCACAGATAAAGTTGTTGATGTTTAAGTTACAGAGTCATACCATGTTTCCCACCACCAATGTCAACAGTTTCTCTCTCATCCTCCCTGATGCCCTCTTCTCTCCCACCAACCTCCCCTGCCTGAGTCTGAGGTAGGCATTTTACTTAACTCTATCTTTATCTCTCCTTTTTTTTGACAATGTGGTTTGCAGTACTGTTAATGAAGGGGTGCCATGAGTGTTATTTTCATAGAAGACCTTCTCTACTCTAACTGCACTCTCTGCTCTTTATGACAGGCTTTTTCTTTCTTTTTTTTTTTTGTTTGTTTTTTTTGTTTTTTTGCTTTGGGGCTTCACCCGGTGACGCTCAGGGGTTACTCCTGGCTATTCGCTCAGAAGTCACTCCTGGCAGGCACGGGGGACCATATGGGGAACCGGGGGATCGAACCGCAGTCCATCTTAGGTTAGCGCAGGCACCTTACATCCAGCACCACCACCTGGCCCCAATGACAGGCTTTTTCAAACTTGGATGTAAAGCCCAGTTTCCAAAATCCTTTTTAGAGAGGAATCTGTACAGCACCGAAGATTATTTCAGGCTGTGTGGGAGCTCTATGGACTTTCCCTCAGCTCTGATCCAATGTCACAATAGAATAAAGGACACCAAAGGCTAAACGAAACAAGTGAGTAAGGTTCTATTTTCATAAAACTGGGTTCAAAACAGGTGGTCCTTGTTTTACCAATTATGGACTTGGTTCATAATCTTTTATTCCTAATTTTAAGCCTTTACATATAGTGTCCACTGTACTTTATTCTTTAAACAACAGTTGCATTATACTGAGTTATTATAGCAAGCAACAAGAGCAGAAGTTACTTCTATAACAATTCCTTGGGCTGGTATTCATGGTCTACATTTATTTTATAGTTTAAACATGTCTGTGTCCTTATGAAGAAATCCAAAGAACACTTATTTTGCCATACCAGGTCCTCAAATATTATTTACATGAGTAAATCACAGACACTAATGAAGTAGTGCCTAAAGTCGTCTATCCCCTGGTTCTCACACAGTTCCCCTGGGAACTATATTATTTGCCTT
>PVKC010030836.1:0-14704 GCA_004027635.1 Crocidura indochinensis
TTATATTATACACAATTGTCTTAATAACTCTAGTATATATCAAATTCTAATTAATTTTGTCTCTAAAACATATTTTAATGGAATTTTGTGCCTTTTTATTAAAGCTATTTTAATGTACCTTTTAATTAAATTGACAGAAAAAAAGGCGTAAGTTTTCTCAAGAGCACTTTCCATACCATTCTGCAAAGAAAATTTCAATTAATTGAAAATTAACTTTAAAACTGCCACAAATAGGGGGCCGGAGAGACAGAGCACAGCGGTAAGGCGTTTGCCTTGCATGTAGCTGATGCAGGATAAACGATGGTTCGAATCCTGGCATCCCACATGGTCCCCCGAGCCTGCCAGGGGCAATTTCTGTGTGCAGAGCAAGGAGTAACCCCTGAGCACTGCCAGGTGTGACCCCCCCAAAAAAGTACCACAAATAAAAGAAAGGTCAAACTAACCGATAGATGGGGGTTTTGAGGGACAGGTTGTATAAAACCTGATGCATACTCAGACATGCTGAGCCAGTAAACAAATCAAGTTTGGATGCATGAAAGACAGGCACTTCATATGATACTGATAGAGAGACCCCCAGATTTTTCTTAAAAAAAAAGATGAATTATCGGGAGCCGGGAGGTGGCGCAGGAGGTAAGGTGCCTGCTGCCTTGCCTGCGCTAGCCTAAGGACGGACCACGGTTCGATCCCCCGGTTCCCATATGGTCCCCCGTGCCTGCCAGGAGCGACTTCTGAGCGCAAAGCCAGGAGTAACCCCTGAGCGTCACCGGGTGTGGCCCAAAAACCAAAAAAAAAAAAAAGATGAATTATCATATAGCATTTTAAAATAACTAATACAATAATTTATCAAAACCCAGCAATAAAAAGCATCATAAAGTTCCTAAAACATCTGTTCCTAAAATATCTGTCCCAAGAAAATGCCTATTTAAAATTAGGAAACTGCAAACATAAAAACAACTATAAGTCAAACAAAACAAATTTATTTAAGCAGACTAGAACATTACATGGAAATAAAATATAAATTCTCTGCCCCTACATAAATTAACCAATAAGGAACAAAAAAAAGATTATTCATAAAAGTTATCCATTGGCTGTTGGTTGTATATCTCTTTCTTTACAAACAGAAATCCTTTTACTATCTAATATTAGGAAATGTTATTAGAGAAAATCAATTGTGAAGAAAAGTTCAGGAAATATTAGATACTCACTGATGTATTTTTAAAAACTCAGCTCATTTTCTAAAGAGAATTTTATCCAGACTTCCAGTTAACTGGACCAAATTTTCAAGGATCAAGGGCAGGAACTATTTGTGAGTGTGAGAGAGATATGAATATAAAACTATTTCTATAATTTTCATTACAATTTATGATCCTCTTGACTTAAAGTTCGGATAAAATAGAGATGAGTCAGAGAATAATGGGGAGATTCCATCCCAGCCTTCCCTCTCCTTCAGTGATTCCTAAAGATAGCCTACTGATTGCAATGGATATTAAGGACTTTTTGTAATATTACTATTTACCCAGATGACCCCAAACACTTTGCATTTTACATTCCTTCTTTTTTTTTGGGGGGGGGTGGGTTTTGGGTCACACCAGGCAGTGCTCAGGGGCTATTCCTGGCTCCAGGCTCAGATGCCGGGATTCGAACCAATGACGTTCTGCATGAAAGGCAAATGCTCTACCTCCATGCTGTCTCTGGCCCCCATTCCTTCTTTAAATCATAAGGCACCTATGCGCAGTTTCAGTGGACTGTTTTACTCCAAGGAATGACCAACTCACCTACTATGTGTCACTATTTTGTCGCTATAGCTCTACCTTCGTATTGCACAACATTTCCTCATACTTATATTATCTACTACGTGTACAATATTCTGATAGCATGTTTCAATGAGAGGGAGCTTCAAAATTTATATGAAGATATTATGTTATGTTTACCAACAACTGGATTACAAGTTGCAAAGGAAAATTCAGATGTCGCTCCGATATAAATATTTGTTTTATGTTCTCAAGAAAAATATAGTATATCCTCAGAAAATATCTATCTACTGGAAAGACCTCAAAACACCCAATAGTTTTCAGAAACCGCTGGAAGACATTAATTACCCAACCCCTCTCTTATTATTCCTAACTTAGTATTTAGCAAGTTGCTCCTTACTTTAGGAGACACTGCCTTGGATAGCCCAAGACAAGTAACTGCAGAAGCTCAGGAGGAATTGTAGTTTTGATGGACTACCTCCAGAAGTCCTATCTCTCTCAGCTTACCACTCCTAAAAAAAGATCGAGTAAATCTTGATCTCATTTGCATTGGTACTACTTCTTCTCTTCCTCTTTGTCCCCCAGGCATGGATCCATACTAAACCCATGATGCATCCTGTGTCTAACCACTGTCCAGCAATGTTTTCTCTCACTTTAATTTTAATTCCTCTTTCTGCATAAGCATCCCTATGTTCTTCTAAGAGTACTCTTTCTGTTGAGTTTGTCCTAAAAACGTTTATTTTTTTTATCTGTGCCTTATTTATCCATCTTAATTCTTCCCTCGCAATTTAAGGTTTTTCTCATAGTATAATTTTACTAAAAGCAAGGTCACACATAGACCTTACTCGAGAATGGCAGCATTGCTCTGCTTAAGGACTCATGACAGATGCCGTGACATAGTCTACTCGTGGACTGTCTTTTCAGATCATGATGCACTGAAAATATAAGTTATTTAGTAACAAAAATGTATAAATAACATTAACACCTGGAAATTAAATAGTTCGCTATTAAACAATCATGGGTCAAAAAGGAAATAAAAAGTTTCCTGAAAATATATTAGAATGAAGACAAAAATTATCAGAATTTGTGGGACTCAGCTAAAGCATTGTTAACAGGAAAATGTATTGTTTTGCAAGCATTTATCAGGAAGAAAGAACGGGCCTGCATAAGTAATTTAAAGGCACAGCTTAATAAATAAAAAAATGATCAACAAAATAGGCTGAAAGGAGGCAAGCAGAAGGAAATAATAAAACAGAGGATAAATTAATGAGCTAGAAACAGAAAATACAACCCAAAATATCAATGGAGCCAAAAGTTGGTTCTTTAGCAAAATAAACAAGATGAATATACTATTAGCAAGATTCACACACAGACACGCATGCACGCTTGCACTCTATAATTTCATTGCAGCACTATTCACTATAGCCAGAATCTGGAAAAAAACACAATTGCCTGAAAACAGATGAGTGGATAAGAAACTATGCAGCATCTTCACAATGAAATGCCGTGCAGAGGAAGAGGAAATAATAAAACCTAGAGCAGAAATAAAACTGAGCGGGGTACACATAAAAGAAAACAATTTTTCTTTGAAAAAATAAACAAGATTGCCTCATAAATTGAGGGGGGAAATGAATGGTGCCAGAGCCAAACAGTCGTATAAACATTGAGTAGAAATAAAAAAGGATTAGACTTAAACACACCAAACCCAAATTCAACGAGAACAGAATCAATAGCCAATCTTCAACAGGCTATACACAGAGGGGACCAGTTACCCCAGCAGTCTGGGGGACATAAGAGAGGGATGCTGGTAACTGGGGTAGAGGGAGGACAACACTGGTGGTGGAAATATCCCTGATTCACTGTCAGTATGTACCTGCAAATATTACTGTGAAAGATTTGTAATTCACATTGGTCACAATAAAAATTATTTTAAAAAAAGAAACAAGATTCATAAAACTTTCTCAAGACTCCCAAAGAGAATGAGAGAACCATAATAAACCAAATCAGAAATGAAAATGCAGGATGTTACAACAGATAGTTCAAGAATTCAAAGGAAGTCAGATTACTTTAAGAATATTTATCCGGGACTGGAGAGATAGCATGGAAGTAAGGCAGTTGCCTTTCATGCAGAAGATCATTGGTTCGAATCCCGGCATCCCATATGGTCCCGTGAGCATGCCAGGCGTAATTTCTGAGCATGAATCCAGGAGTAACCCCTGAGAACTGCCAGGTGTGACCCAATAACCAAAAAAGCAAAATTTATCCACAAAATGAGAGACTCTAGAAGAAATGAATACATTATTGGATTCGTATAATCTCCCAAGGTTGAACCAAGATGATCTAGAATTCATGAACAAACTTTTCAGTATTGAGAAAATTGCAATGGTGATCAAAAGGTTTCCAAAAAAATCAAAATCCCAAACCCAAAAGGATACACTATTGAATTCTTTCAAATCTATAAATAAGATGTAATGCCAATACTTTCCAGGGTCTTCCAGGAAATTTATGAAATAGAAACACTCTTAAACTGTTTCTATGAAGCAAACCTGATACCAAAAACATACAAAGACCAGAAAAAAGAGAATTAAAGGATTATATCAATGATGAATACAAATGCAAAATTCCCAACAAAATACTAGAAAATAGAATTCAACAATTCATCAATTCATCAAAGAATTCATACATCATGACCAAATAGGATTCATTCCAGAGATGCAATGATGGTTTAACATATGCAAGTCTATCAAATAAATACACCATATCATATAAAATAAAAATTATATGATCATGTTAACAGATACAGAGAAAGTATTTGACAAGGTCCAGTACTCATTTTTGTTAAAAACTCTCAAAAAGTTGTAAATTGAATGAACTTTGCTCAATATACTCAAAGCAAGTGGCAAACATTCTCAATAGGAAAAATAAAAGCCTTTTATCTTGAATCTGGCACAAGACATGGATGCCCACACTTGCCACTTCTATTCAATATAGTTTATGAAGTACTTGTCAGAGAAATTAGGAAAGGAAAATATATCAAGTGCATCCAGTTAGGGATGAAAGAAACCAAGCTCTCACTATTTGTAGATAACATGATACTATATTTAGAACATCCTAAATATTATAGAAACCATTCTAGAAAATATATATTTGTATAACAAAGAGGACAACTACAAAACGAATACCAAAATATCAATGAATTTTATATACAAATACTGAAATAGGAGAAAGTGGTATTATAAACAATGCTTTTCACAATTGTTCCTCAGAAAATCAAGTACATTGAAGTCTACTTAACTACATAAACCAAGATAACTACAAAACACTGCCAAAATAAAAAAAGAAGAGGACACAAGGAAATGGAAACAGATGTTCATGGATTGGAGGATTAGCCACATTAAAATAGCAACACTTCATAAGCATTGTGCAGATTTATTGAAATCCCAGTAAGGATACCTATGACATTTTTCAAAGAAATAGATTAAACATTCCTGAAATTCTTATGGAACAAAAAACCTCCACGAATAGCTAACGTAATCCTTGGGGGAAAAACATTGAAGGCATCACTTTCCCCAAATTTAAACTGTACTATAAAGCAGTATAAAAGAGCATGCCATTGGAATAAAGACAAAGCCTCAAATCAGTGAAGTGGAATTACCAAATAATCTTTGATAAAAAGGTCTAGAAATACAATGTGGACTCTGGACTTTGCCAGCCGCTGGCCCTACTGGACTGCTCCTGCTGCATGGTAACTGCTGAATTGCTGGAGAAATTATTTACCAGTATCCTGACTTCTGTTGTCTTTTTGTTTTGCCTCTCCTACTGCTCCAGGCCTAACACATCTACACAGTGAAATACTGTGCAACAAAAGTCATAAAGTGAAGTAATGAACTTGGATTATACATAGTTGGGTATGAAGAGTATTATGCTAAGTAAAATGAGTCAAAGGAGAAAAATAGAATAATCGCAATCACTTGTGAGATATAAGAAACATAGTATAGTATTAATATCCAGAGATGACAGATATGAGGGTCAGGAGGATCAGTCCAAGTGTTCACTATGGCAATGGTAGTTGGGACTGATCACTCTGGACACAAGCTGAGTGCTGAAGAGGCTTAAAAAGCTATGAATGGTATCCCTTCTATAACAATAGTGTAAAACACAGTATCAAAAATGAAAAGAAGGAAAAGAGATAGAGAAGGAAAATGTCTGCCCATGAGGTAGGCAGGTGAAGGGTGAGAGGGAAACTGGGACACTGGTGCTGGAAAATATGCACAGAACGGTGTATATTATATGACTGAAGCTAAATTATGTATAATTTTGCAACCACAGTGTTGAAAAACAAACACACACCAAAAAATCCTACAATGATAAACCTTGTAAAAATAATCATTATTTAAAACTAGCAAATATATAAAATTTAGAATTTTAGCTTTTTTAAAACTTAAAATATTACATGGGACAATGTCTGGACTAATATTCCTTTGGGATTGTTATAAAGTATAGAAATATATTTGAAGGCAAGCCATTCTGTACAAATCTACCAGTTCTCTTCTCTGACTTGTATCCATGTATATTTAATCACTGAAATGTCCCATACCTAACCAATGAGAAATAAGTTTTTACATATACACAATCTCTATATAACAATATGACTTCCTTTCTCAGGAAATTTTTTTGACTGTATGTGGCTATACAAATTCCAAATAGTCATCTAAGAACTGTGGAGATAAGGTAAGCAATAAATAATATAATACCTTAAGATCCAACCAATGTAATACATAAACACACAGAGAAATCACAGATAGTATAACACAGACAGTAGAAGGTGCTTGACTTATACACAGCCAACCAGTGTTTGATCCCTCACATCACACATTGTCCCCTGAGCACACTAGGAACGATTCCTAAGTAAAGAACCAAGAGTAAACTTGGAGCCTTGCCAGACATGGCATGTGCCAGCAAAACAGAACACACAGCATATTAAGACAACACAAAATAGGCTATGCAAAAATAATAAATATATAAATAATTGTTGGAGTTCTATGAATGGTTCATTTAACAAAATTTAGCAAATGTTGAAATATGTAGCCTGAGTTGAAATTCCAACATGTGTAACATTTGAAAAGAAGGGCATGTGAAGAGTGATAGTTGTACAATTAGCAAAGTTCTAGAAGTAGACTTTCAAAGAAAAAAATGCAAGGAACATAAGGAGGAATCACATATTAAAGAATAAAGCAAAATCAGATGATCATGATAGAGATCTTAATAAGAAGTTAGATTTTCAAGAAAAATAAATGCAAGGAACATAATGAAACACAGAGTTAAGAATAAACCAAAACTGTGTATATACTATAGGTAGAGACCAGAGCTTAAAATAATAATTAAATAATGTGCTGAAGAACATTTTGGAAGGGGCCAGAGCAGTGGTGCATCGGGAGGGCATTCGCCTTGCACACAACAGACCTAGGACAGACCTGGGTTCGATCCCCTAGTGTCCCATATGGCCCCCGAAGTCAGATGTCATTTCTGAGCACATAGCCAGGAGTAACCTCTGAGTGTCACCAGATGAGGCCCAAAACCCAAAAAGAAAAAAAAAATTTTTGAAAGAGAAAAACTAATTACTGTGACTTGATAAATTAGTGGTTTGAAGTTGAGAGGGATTGCTAAGATATTTCTGGAATGGTTGAATAGGTGATGAAGAGAATTTAGACTATAAAATAAAGGGATAATTAATAGTAGAGCACATTCAAAGGAAAAATTCAGCAACTGATAATCCCTAAACTCTAGCAGCCTGAGAAAAATTCAGATTTCTCTGAGCAAGTAGATGCTCTTGATCAGGTAGTTGAGCAGAATTAATAGCACTTCTGTATAATTCTGTTCAAATACTCCATCAAAGAAAGACAATTTTTTCTCATAGTTTCTATATAGTTCCTGAGCAATATACACCCAGGATCTCATCAGTCTCCTGAACGGGAGAGCTGGATGGGCCTCTTGAAGTAAGTTTTCCTTTTAATTGAATCGTGAAATACATAATATAAAATTCGATGAAATAAGATTTAACTGTATTTCCTCTATCAGAGACAGAGGAACTAAAAGATGTACTTGACATCAAACATCGAAGATCAAAGAATTATGTGACTTCTTAAAAGAAAAAGAAATAAAGATATGAAAAGAAATTTTCTAACACTAAGTATCTACAATGAAACTTACTCTAGTCTATATAAGTTTAATTTTCAAAATCATCCAAAGTACTCCAAATCAGAATGTGTACTCCAAATCAGAGTACAAATTGCATCAGAAAAAAATGGAATTCACTGAAATAATAATGTTCCCCCTCCAAAGACTTTCGCATTTTAGCAGTTTCTATTGCTCAAACTTCACCCACAGAGCTTTATCCATTATTCTAAATAATGAATCTTTGTATTACTTATTAGTCTTCAATTCATCTGGCCCCTTTGAGGCCAGGATACGTAAATAATTAGCAGATCCCCTGCATTCACTAGCTCTGGATACATCAAAGAGGTCAGCCTCCAAGCCCTTCCTTTCTTCAGTCTAGTTAGGATTTAGCTCCACCTCCTGCGGCGAAAAGGGAAAAGCGCCTGCGCAAACACAGAGCCAATTCCCTTATCCAAGGTCTCTTTCCCCAACCAATACCTCCCCGCGCCCCCTCCCGCTCATCCCCACCCTCCCGGTTGTTTATGAGCAAGAGCTGCATTCTCTGTGTGTTTGAATATGTGTGAGATATCTCCTGGCCAGTGAAATAGAAAAGCAGTAGAATGTATCCCCTCTCTTTTTTTTTTGGGGGGGGGCGGGCAACCGTGAGGGGGAGCAGTAGAGGTGGAACTTGCTCTTTTGTGACCAGAAGTGAATCTGAATTGTTGCTTTCTCTACGAACAGTATCTCTTGCTCTCTAACAGTACCCACTGTATCCCTAGTATCAGCTCCTCTCTAACGTCACGCTGCGCTCAGCCTTCAATGCAAAAGTAGAGGCATTTGCCTCTTCAAAAGCTGCAACAGTTTATTAGCAATCTTTTTAGGCCTCAGAACCTAGGACTCCACAGTGGGTATAACACTAGCTCTTACTCTTACACGCCCCTCTCCCCCCAGATTAGCTACCATCCAGGTTGGTTACCTACCTCTGGAGTGATGCTGTCAATGCAGGGATCACAGAATCCCAGATCAAGCCAGTTCTGGGGCAGGCGGATCCACTGAGATTTTTCGTAGCTCTTCACTGCCTTCTCAAACAATGAAATCAGCGTGTCCGATCATCAATTCTCATCATGATCGTGACGTCACAAAAGACATCGGCCAATGAAATCCTGAGATCAGCTCAGGATAGTCCCTGCCCTCAGCACAGAACCCAAAAGTAGCTGGCAGAGGTGAAGCTTGAGGAAAGGAGGGCTAGCTACCTGGAAGGGGCAGCCTCTTTCCTTTTCTTATCAGCCTGCTATCAAGGTCTGGGTATTTTTTCCTTTCCCTTCCTAAAATAAATATGAATAGCCATCATTCTTGTGACTATAATAGTCAATATGTCAGACATTTGAAAAGGTGTTGCTTAGTCATGCAATGTGAGATTACTTTCAGCAGAAGTGCTGCACACTGCAGAAATAAAATTATCACACGTAAATACTTTTTTGTGATCAGTGTTCTACTGAGTAAATTATTCAGTGTTACAAAAAAAAACCAAGAAGGTGGGGCCGGAGCTATAGCGCAGGGCCAGAGCGATAGCGCAGCACTAGGGCATTTGCCTTGCACGCAGCCAACACAGGACGGACCTGGGTTCGATCCTAACATCCAACATTGTCTCAGGAGCGATTTCTGAGCAGAGCCAGGAGTAACCCCTGAGTTCCTCAGGGTGTGACCCAAAAACCAAAAACCAAAAAAAAATAAGAGTAACCCCTGAGTGTCACCAGGTGTAGCCCATAAACAAAACAAAACAAAACAAAAAAGATGTCTACAGAGATATTGGAATTTGCCAACAAGACCTAGTATAGTGTCATGTGACCAGATAATTCTAGATACTGAGGAAAGGAGTAAAAATCATGGATTCTATTTATATTAAGCTATACTTTTCTAAAAGAAGCTATTTGAATGCTTTACAATTATAACATTACAATAAAAAGTCTTAAGTTATATGCTATATCAATTAACACCTATTAGATCCACTACAAAAGGTGATAGTTCCCAACTGCTACAATTGAACTAATGAGTTAATTCAGATGAGAGAGTACTACACTGACCATTCAAAGCAATAAAATACAATATGTGATCCTGTGTTCAGTCAGGAACTCATAAAATACATCTTTTTGTAACTGGAGACATGGGTGAGGTGAGAATGTGGAGAAAATATCCTATGCAGTAGCTGAAACTTGAGATAGCTATTGAGTAGTCAAAATTTCTTACAGGGGGGCCGGGCGGTGGCGCTACAGGTAAGGTGCCTGCCTTACCGCGCTAGCCTTGGATGGACCACGGTTCGATCCCCCGGTTCCCATATGGTCCCCCGTGCCTGCCAGGAGCGACTTCTGAGTGCATAGCCAGGAGTAACCCCTGAGCGTCACTGGGTGTGGCCCAAAAACCAAAAAAAAAAAAAATTTCTTACAGGGAAAGGTATTCTCAGATAAGATGTCAGGACGTCTATGTTAAAAATAAGCTTGACAGGACCAAAATGACAATACAGAGGGTAAGGGTTTTGTCTTGCATGCAGTAATCTGAGAATGACTGCATCCCACCCCCACCCTCCTCACCACATATGAACCTCTAGCCCTGACTGGAATGATCCCAGAACAGCATCAGGAGTAAGCCCTGAGTACCTTTAGATGTGACCTAATAACAACAACAATATTATCAGCTTGCCAAAAAGACTAATGAAAGGCAGGAAATAAAAACACATCCTCTGGTCATTGGTAAGAATAACATAATCAAAATGGCTCCACAGCATAATACAGATTCATCACCATTTAAATAAGCATTACTTATTTTTTGGCTGAAAATTCAAAATTAAGGTGTCAGCAAGGGGATTTCTTTTGAGAATTCTGTTTATGGATGATTGCCTTCCCACTGTAACTTCACCTTGTACTTTCTTTGCATCTTTGTCTTCAAATAAAATAAAAAATAATATAAATAAACAAGCACTACCATGATTTGACAAATAAATATTTAAAGAACCATGATTTATAAAGTTTTAATTTTTAGGCATATCATATTTCAACACCAATTCTACCTGTGTCAAATACCTCCACCAGTGTTTACATTCCCCACCCCTGCCTATCACATTGACAGGTACATTACAATATTTGGTGGTTGCTGCTTAGATCTCATGTTTTTGGTGTTGTATCTGTGCTTTGAATGTATACCAGCCTCACATATCACTACTCTCACATATTACCAGTATAATTGTATGCTGCATGGAAGTATAATTATACCACTCTTACATATCAACAATATAAGTGAAACCCAAATCCCTGTACCTCCCATAACTTCCCTTTCTCATTTTCTTTGGTTCCACCTTGAATTCTTTTCTTCTCTGGTCTTATTCTCCCTAAATTCTGGGATTAAGGGTGATCTAGGCATCTCACCTTTACCACTAATTTATTCATACATTTACTTATTTTACTCATCTTTTGTCAGGAGGGTCATTTATTATTTTTTTTATAAATTTTTATTTTGATCATAGTGGCTTACATATCTTTCACATTAGTATTTTAGGTACCTATTAACATTGAATCAGGGGAATACCCACCACAAAATTTGTCCACCCCCTTCCACGTTCCCTTTCTGCAATCCATATCCCCTATCATCACCCCCTGGGCTGCTAGAGTGGGTGGTCCCCTATTTGTCTAGCTTGCTATCAATGATCATGCATCTGTTTGGTCCTGATGCCCTCCCTTGTTTCTCCATTTGAGGGGCTAAGCTAGCTAAATAAATTGAGTTATGTGGTTTTGTTTGAGGGAAAGAAAAGTAATAGAATGGGGTAAAGAATAAGAAAAAAATTTTTAATTAAAATATGCTGAAATGGGCGGAGTCTTTCTAGTGGGTATCAACTTCAGTTGAGAGAGGACATGAAAAAGGTAATTGAAACACCATAACAATACAAAAATAAATGTCAGGGGCCGGGCAGTGGCGCTGGAGGTAAGGTGCCTGCCTTACTGTGCTAGCCTTGGACGGACCACGGTTCGATCCCCCGTGCCCCATATGGTCCCCCAGGCCAGGGGCGACTTCTGAGCGCACAGCCAGGAGTAACCCCTGAGTGTCACTGGGTGTGGCCCAAAAAAACAAATAAATAAATAAATAAATGTCAAATTAAATATTCAGTGAGCCCTACAGCAATAAAGAGAAGCACCACACAATAGTCTCGGTTCTAAAATCAAATCATCCCAGAGTGCAAAAAGAAAGAGAAAGAGAAAATAAAATAATTTAGAATTAAAAAGGAGACATCGGCTTCAATATCTACACCAAAATATGGACGTCAAAAAACAATCAATAGGGGCCGGGCGGTGGCGCTGAAGCTAAGGTGCCTGTGCTAACCTAGGACGGACCGCGGTTCGATCCCCCGGTTCCCCATATGGTCCCCCGTGCCTGCCAGGAGCGACTTCTGAGCGAATAGCCAGGAGTAACCCCTGAACGTCACCGGGTGTGGCCCAAAAACAAAAAACAAAAACAAAACAATCAATAAATAAATATATATATATGTGGAAAAGTGATTATTTTGTGCTTTCTCCTCCCCTGCATAGGCACAATAACTATTGGGGATATTATAGAGGGAATTCCCTTGGCCTAGGAGATACAGGATTTCTCCATTCCTAAAGTATACTGTCATGGGATTAACTGTAGACTACTTGCATGATCATTTACTCTCCCCCTCGGTGCTTTTGTAGTGTATGGAAGACTTCTGCTTCGTCATGGATGGTAAAATCAGACCTGTATCTAGAGATCTTGGTGACTGTGTCGCTCAAGGATTGGAACTTATGATAAAGGCTTTCTTTGTGGTTCTAGCAGTTCTGCTTCTTCATTGTCCTTTTACTTCATCTTCTGTAGTTGGTGTTCTTGGTCATTATGTTGCTTCTAGGATGGAGCCTGGGATAGAGTCTTTCATTATGTTTCTGGAAGACCCGTTCACTTGCCGTTGTCTCAGTCAGACCTCTGGAATTGGAGATCTTGTTTGTTGAACAGATTGTAGACTAAAAGCTAGGTTAGAGCTTTTTGTTGTTGTTGTTGGTCCCAGGATGCGTACTGTCTAGTCCTAGTTGTAACAACCAGTCATCTGTATATAGCAATCTTGGTTTTTGCACAGATCCAAGGGTGACATGTCCTCTGATTTTGTCTTATCATTGGCTGGTGAGGAAGGATAACTTGCTCTTAGATCTAGTTGTTCCCATTCCCTCGTTGTCAGGTTATCAATTTAGAACTAGCATATGTTGGCATTAGAGCAGCATTATGAATGCCCTGGAGGGGATTTGGTTCCTGGAGCTGTTGTGGAGAACTCTGAAGTTTCTATGTCTGGGATCCAGGAGTCAAGGCTGGATGGTCGGTGCCTATTTCCCTGGAGTCTAGGTTGGTTCCACATGACATACGTTCAGGATGGAAGATGTCCCTGTGTTGTAAAAAAGTTGTAAGTTCTTAACCCTAATAGATAAGAGCTTGATTTTACAGGTAAAATTTCCCCTGTTTTTAGTATGCCTTTGCAGGAAGAAGTGGTGCTACATTATATTGCTTGTGGGTTTGGGGGTGGAGAGAGAAGAAAACAAATCCATGACAAAAACTATAAAAAAATATATATGCTCAGACATATCTAAAGAAAAAGTTTCTTAAAAGGAAAAAAAAGATTAAATAAAAGTCATAATTAAAGGAATAAAGTGGGGCCAGGAGGGATAGCATGGAGGCAAGGTGTCTGTCCTTCCTGCAGAAGGATGGTGGCTCACATCCTGGCATTCCACATGGTCCCCCATGCCCACCAGGGGCCACTTCCGAGCACAGAGCCAGGAGCACCCTCCGAGCACCACCAACTGTGACCCAAAAGAAGCAAAAAAACAAATCAAATCAAGAAACAAAAACTAGAACAAAACAAATAATAATAATAATAATAATAATAATAATAATAATAATAATAAAAAGAACAACGGGGGACAAAGAAAAAGGGAGAAAGTGATACAGGAGATTACTTTACATTTGGGAAGAAACAATATGAGAGGTAGTGTTTTGGTTTTTGGGGGGTTTTTTGTTTGTTATTTTGTTTTTGTTTTGTTTTTTGGACCACACCCAGTGACGCTCAGGGGTTACTCCTGGCTATGCGCTCAGAAGTCGCTCCTGGCTTGGGGGACCATATGGGAAACCACGGTCCGTCCTAGGCTAGCGCAGGCAAATCAGGCACCTTACCTCCAGCACCACCGCCCGGCTATTTTTTTTTTTGAGAGGTAGTGTTATATAGGTCTATACTTATGATGATAGTATAGGCTTCCCCGTTGTCTTTTGAGATTTCCTCATGAGGTGTGGCTCCACGCAGGGAGGTCTTGGGTAGAGTTCTTGCAATGGGAGTCCTTTTGGAGATAATCCGGTAGTAAGCCACAGTCCACAATAGGGAGAGGTAATTAGGAGGGTCACACTACATGTATCAGTCGGGGTGTTGGTTGTATTTTCTTGCTGGGAATGAGGTGTGAGTTTGAGTGGGTGTCTCTTCACTTGAGAACTGGGTACTGGTTCGTTGGTGTAGGAGGTTGGTCTTGATGCCTAATGGGTTAAGAACTGATGGTGAAGAGTTATAACATGGTGGGGATATCGGGGATTGGATTAAGGGGTAAAGGGAGAGTCAGACTGGCCATGTGCTTCAGGTCCTAAAATAAGGCATAATCTAGAGATAAAGTGTATGTTAAAGAGTTTTATCTGGCCATTTTCATGATTCAAGCAGAGTGTGGTGCCTCGTGTGACTGAGCACTGAGGTACCACCATAGGATGTTCAC
>PVKC010030837.1:0-14689 GCA_004027635.1 Crocidura indochinensis
CCTATCCTCCCCTCTCTTCCTCTCTCCTCCCTCTCTCCTCTCCTCTCCCTCTCTCCTCTCCCCTCCCTTTCTCCTCTCCTCCCTTCCCCTCCTTTCTTCTCTTCCCTTCCTTTCATCTCTTCCCATCTCCTCCTTCCCCTCTTCTCTCCTCTCCTCTCCTCTAATCAAGGGAATCAATTCCTTTTATATCTGTGTTGGTGGAGGAAACATTTCTGTATCTGTTCAAAAGGTGTTATTGATCTTGACTTTTCATGAACCCATTACCTCCTGACTCATCCTCATATCTACCAAGATACAGAATAATGAGTCTGGGTTAAATAACTCTTTTGTTTCCAAAATAGTCAAGAACTCAAGCTAAGGCACAGAACAGGAACTCTGAGAGTTTCTCTCTATTGAACAAGAGTATAAAAGCAGGAATCAGAGATAGTGGAGGGCCACTCACTGTGTATCTCACAACATTAAATTTTCAGGGAGTTTCAATTTTATTAATGGTTTCTTTCCCAAGCCCTCAATTTCTGTAGGAGTTATGAGTATACCCTTGAGTTTCTTGGTGTGCAAACCAGAACCATAAGATAACATGGAGGTGTTTTGAATCCCTTGTTTTTAAAGCACATTTCTTTGAATTCCACCAATTTGTAAATTGAGATATTTAGGACAGGTTCATTCCAAAGAACCTACTTCTTCCTCCAAGGAGCCGAGCTCAGCAAATAGAGGGACTGAATAAGAATATGATTGCCGACTTTAAAAGAATGAAATCTTTTTAGGCACAGAACAGTATCTACTACAAATTATTTATTTGCTAACATAAACTGAGTTTGTTACAGGTTTGCTTCAAAATTTTGCAGTTAATGCTACAAAGATAGAGGAAGGGAGGATGGGAGATAGAGGATGAAGAAGAAATAGAGGAACAGGAGAGCAGAGAAAGAGGAGGGAGAGGGCGGAAGGGGAACAGAAGCAAAGATATAGGAAAGAAAAGAACTCATTGGCAGGTGGCATGCAATTAGCCTTGCTCTAATTTCTTCAACAATCATTTTCTATATTTTATGTATTCATCAATTCCCATCTAAATAGCAAAGGTTTATAGTTTAAAAATATTATTAGTAGTGCATAACTTGATTTCTACTGGAACACAGCAAGAATGATTAGTATTTGGTTATATCAAATAAAACAAAGGTTCCTACTATATTCAGGAAAAATAATTTAGAAACTTTTGGCTTCTATCAGAGCAGAGAGAGTTATAGTTGGCCTTATTTTTTCCTCCTAACAATATAAAACATACTCTTTGTAAACTTGGGTTCCTTGTATTATATATACATTTTTATTTTTAATTCATTGCCTACAAGATGTAAAAAAGGAGAAATCCATTAAAATACAAACAATACCCTGTTGGGATTTATTCCCAGAGTTGCTGGAGGAAGAACTAAACTTTCTCCACTCATGATACTTCTCAGGAGACCCACTGCCTTCTTGCTTAACACTGGTAGCTTTTAGCAAAGATTTTTTTTCTCTAAATCTTCAAACTTTGGGGACTATTACACAAAATCTATGTGATGGACGTTTCTAAGAGAATGTATGGTAATAATATCCAGAGGCAATAGAAATAAGGGTCAAGAGGTCTAGCTTAGGGTATGAAGCTCACCACAAACTGCTTCAGTGCAGGTAGAGAAGTATCTACTATGACAATGATAGCTGGATTATTTTGGACAAGTATTTGATGCTGAAAGGAGAGAAATTAACATGCAAGACACCCCACCATTAACAGCAGTATTAAACACAGTGTCACAAAGGGGTGGCAAAGTGCCTGTCCTAGAGACAGGCAGGGCTAGAGTGAATAGGTGAGTAGAAAGAAAAAGAGATATTGGTGACAGGAAGGGTATATTGATGAAGGATGGTGTATATTGTATGACTGAAAACCAACAATGAACAATCTTGTAACCACAGTGCTTAAAGAAAGCAATTAAAAATGGATGTTCCTGAGCAGAGAATTGCTTATCAGAAGATGGTACAGAAGCTAAAGAAATTTTCTTGCAAGAATGAGGTCGCAAATTAAATTTCTGAGACTGCACTATGAAGGAAGTATGATCTTGGAGTCCTGGATGGCATTTTCTAACCACATCTCAACTGCTTTTAGGGAGCAGTATTAGAACAAGACATAAAACAAAGCAAGTATGGTGCCTAAAAATTATGTGTTTGTCTCACTGGCATCCATGTGAGATGCCAACTCTTCCAACTGTTTTAAGTGAAGTGTGTGACCTTAGTAAACACTATGGTGGAATGTGTCAGCTACCTAACTTGACACGTGATCCCACCACCAGCAAGCTATACAACAAAGCATATACAACCCTCAGTCATGACTAGATGATCTATAGAAAGAAGGGAAATGCTACTAGCCTCTTAAATTTTTAGTGGATCAGACAAATGACTCATCAATGCTTTGAGGATTTTGAAATTTAGCTTAGGGTAACATATTATTATAGCCTGTTCTTGTGCTAAAAGTGCTTGTTTTTGTTTGTGGCCCCACCCAGCAATACTGTGGGGCTCTTTTCAGCTTTGTGCTCTGGTTCTACTCCCTGTGTGGTGCTAGGAATCAAATCAGGTCAGTGCATGCAAGGCAAGAGCTTTAACTCCTGTCTGATTGCTCTGTTTCCCGAAGTGCCTTATTTTAGTCAATCTGGACACAGAGATTCATCATCTTAGTGGCCCAATATAGGTGTATTTATTTAACTTTTTTTCTCTCTGCTTTTAACCACAAGGAAAATAACTAAATATAATAACAAAATACTGGCATTAACAACAAGCCTGTAATGTCATAAACCCCTGTATGATACAAAGGAAGGGACTAATTTTTTTTTTTTGGTTTTTGGGTCACACCCGGCAGTGCTAAGGGTTACTCCTGGCTCCATACTCAGAAATTGCTCCTGGCAGGCACAGGGGACCATATGGGGCACCGGGATTCGAACCAATGACCTTTTGCATGAAAGGCAAATGCCCTACCTCCATGCTATCTCCCAGGCCCCAAGGGACTAATTTCTTTATAAGTTCCATCTAATCAAAATAGGTCAGTTTTAAGAAGGAACAAATCATTTGTTTCATGCTATATTTTAAATATGTATTAAAAATCATTCTAATTATTGGCAATCATGTTTTGGGTAACAGACAGTGATACTCTGGGGACTCCCCTGGTTTTGTGCTCATCAAGCATTACTCATGGAGGTTCTGAAGACCATATGGAATACAGGGATCAAATTTGGGTCAGCCACATGCAAGGCAAGTGTCTTACTAAAACATTATTTCTCCAGTCCCAAAAATTCTTTTAAGTCCTTTTAAATGTATTTGGGAGGGGCACATGCAGCGGTCCTTTGGAGTTACTTCTGGCTCTTTATTCTGATATTACCTCTGGTAATAATACTCTGGGTATCAAATGTGTTGCTGGGGGAGTTGACTTGGGTTGGCTGTGTACTATCTAATCATGTTTGTGGTCTATGAAATGGGCTAAACAGCTCTTGTGCTGTTTTTTGACTTAGCCCTGGCCCAGTCAGTGCATGGACACAGTTGGTCTGGTCCAGCCTTGAGTTTTCTGGTCAACGTTTTCCGAATGTTAAGGCCATGATGAAAATGAGGTAGTCAGGGACTCTGCTCTGAGGAACAGAATCAACAAGTACCTAACACTACCCTATTGAAGCCACGACCTCCATTGCTCATGCATACAAAACTTTATGGCCTTTCTTTCTTAGTGCAACTCTTCAGAGCTACTCTTGAACCCATTCTTAAAATGCAAAAGACTCTTCTGCAGTGGAAACTTAGGTCCAAGATGCCAGTGCCCTCAGAGGCTTCCCATCAGAGGGAAGACCTCTCACTCATCTTCCTGTCTTCCCTTCTACTTCCTAAGGTTCAGAATTTTCCAGCATTCTCAGTTTTCCACCCTAGGAAGATCACACTCTGTCTTGGTTCTTACTTCAGGGAAGACTACAGCTAACACCAGCTCTCCTTGGTGTCTACCAAGGAGACAGCCCTTCTCTACTTTATGCAATCACAACTTACTAGATATTATTTTCTGGCTATTGCTATTGCCCTCCTTGACAGCCAGTTCTCATCTCAATGCATCATTGAAAAACAATTGTGTCTCTTTCCTATAAGTCTGTTAATGCTTTATTTTTCTATCAAACCTTAAATTAGACTCTGGGCTAACACATAGTAGATACTCTGTAAGCATGTAGTTAATGAAGGAATTGCCAGTCTAAAAAGTCAAAACCAAATGTATCTGATGCCTGCTTCTCTTTGGATGAGATAGATTCAAGCTGACTCTTTCTGTTCCTGACATCTACTGGCAGAATGAAAAACTCTCCATATTCCAGATGCGATTCCACTGCTGAGGTTCAGGTCCATACAATAGAAAATGTGAGGATCTAGGAAACATTTATATGATTATGATTCCTTTGAGATATTGAACAGCTTGTGTATTCATTAAAGAGAACCCCAATAAATTGTAGGAGGCAGGAAAGAAATGCAATGAGCAAGAGAAATCAACCCCAGCAGAGGAACTGAGCTACCACATTTGCCTAATCTCATCATAGTGGCAATTTGGCAGTCTTGATATCCTATGGAAAATTAAAAAAAAATCTTCCATATATTTCATTTATGAAAACACACAGAGGAGTCTTCACATTTCCTAAAACGCACAAAAGTTCCCCCAAGTACAGGGTAGTTGCCACAGACCAGAGAATCTGGATACGACATGAGCCGGTTGAACTTAAACCACAGCAGCCTGATCCTACAGAGCACCCTAACCCCAGCAAGATTAGAAAGACTTAAGCAACGCTGAAAATTTACTTTTACTAATATTCTACCCTTTCTGGTTTTGTTTTCAATGTATATATATATCAGTTGATATATATTTAAATATATTTAAAACATAATTAAAATATACTTAAATAAATACATATTTAAATACATTTTGCATTTGAGGTCAGAACAGTTGGGGTCATTTGGAGCTTATTCCTGGCTTTGAGCTCAGAGGTCAGAGGTCGTTCCTGGTGAGGCTCAGAAGAACATAGGGGATGCAGCCATATGAAATGCCATGTGGGACCTAGCCTGCATAGGACTCTAGCCACTTCATTAGCTTTTTATTTTCAAGGGGGACAAAGTAGAGATCCCCTTTCTGGAAAGTCATTTTCCTGTCATGGAGCCTAATACAGGTTGAAACCACCATGGAAATCTCTGAATTTGTAGCTGCTTCCATTGATCAGAAGTTGGTACTCAAACAAGGAGTCATTGCAATAAGCCCCTTTCTTTCATTTGTTCTTCTACTTGCAGAGTTCTCTTCGGGGAGTAGAATGGCTTTGACTTCAGTAAACTGGACACATCTAGCATGAACTTCTCCCAGTTGGAGGCTTGAGAGAGGGAAGCAGCACTACAAAAAATTCCAAGTATCTTTGGGTTCTGGGTAGAGAGGGTTTGGGGCCACCTTCCCCCGACCTCCTATGCATTTCCAGTAAGCAGACATGGGCAGCATCCTTCCCCCTACACTTTTGAGACAGGCTTTAAAATGAACAAAGCTAGAGTGCTCCCATCTGGAGGAATCTCCATGAAAAGAAGGTGAGGTTATGTGGGTGGGGTGTGAGCATGGGGTTACAGTGCAAGATGTCTAGGCAGGGGTTGCTGAGAAGAATAACAACAACTGAAGCAGATGAGACAATGTTAATCCCCACAGAGAGCAGTGTAGACAGTGTACAGATGAGAACCAGCTGTCTGATTAGAGTCAAGATTTAGGCTAAATGTGCCAGCAAAAAGTCCGACTTCAAACTGGTGGTTTTTTTTTTTTGTTGTTGTTTTATGTTTTTTTTGTTTGTTTGTTTTTGTTTTTGTTTTTGGACCACACCCGGTGACGCTCAGGGGTTACTCCTGGCTATTCGCTCAGAAGTCGCTCCTGGCAGGCACGGGGGACCATATGGGGAACCGGGGAATCGAACCGAGGTCCGTCCTAGGTTAGCGCAGGCAAGGCAGGCACCTTACCTCCAGCGCCACCGCCCGGCTCCCAAACTGGTGTTTTTATTACTTGAAATTGTGATTACCTTGAAATGATGAATCTTTTCAGTTAACAGGAAGAAAAACCCAATATAGAGATTTGATAAAGTCAGATAAAAAACAAAATCTGTTTTTGCTTCAGTTGTGTGGTTAGAGTATATTCAGTCCATTGGCAAAAGTGTCTTTTACATTATGTTAGGATTTCTTTAGTGGTGTTTCATGAAATGTTAGTTTTACAATATATTAGTTAAACACTGGGACTCATTAACAGTTTTCTGATAAATGGTCTGGGTAAATAAGGCCATAGTATATTAAAAAGACTTTACAAAAAATTATGTGACCCGGGAATCCTTTTTTAGAAAAGAAATCATTCAGCACCCCAACAGAAAAATATACTTTCTTTAAGACAATAAGCAAGAATAGTATGTCTATGACATCTAAGGTTACTACCAGCATCCCCTGGACCAGTTCAGTGGCCCCCATCAGGGTGTGTACTTGGGGAAACAGTATCCTCAGACATCTTGCCAAGGGAACCTCCCTTGGGCTGGAGAGTTAGGTCAGGGGTTAAAGAGCTTGCCATGCATGCTATAGACCTCAGAACTCATTTTGGATATGGTCTAAAAGCAAAATCAGAACAAGATAAAAACCAAAATTTCCCCCTATTTCATTGCCTCGAACAGCCCTCCTCCCAAGCATTTCACTATTATTGGGAATTTTTTTTGTTGTTGTTGTTGGTTTTACTTGCCAGATATCAATAAGCTTCTTGAGAAAGTTGATGTTCCAGAGAAGGCTTTGGCAATGGTGTTCTGCCTCTGGTGACATGTAATTTCCACCCCTGCCTCTTTCATTTATGATTGATTGCGCTGTCATGTAACTGAACTGATCAGATAGGCACTGTTTGGACTCCTACTGTATGCAACCCTTCACTAAGGAATCCTGGACTGCTCTAAACCTAATTCCAAGACTTATTGATGTACAATATGGTATATATTGTAGAGAGAGTTAAAACATTTATATATTGTGAATGATATATATATATAACATTATGAAATGCATGCAATATGCATATTAATAGTATATATTTATAAAACTTAAGTTTTAATGCCTCCTATACTTTGTGTGTATGGAAACTTAAATAATTTGTGTGTCTGTGTGTGTGCTTGTGATTGCACCTTAATGAGACCGTTTATGATCCAGTCTCAAACAACCCTAGACATACAACACAAGGAGATTAATATCATCCCCAGACATGGCTTGCCTGAAAACTGGGATATGTACTTGGACTGGAGGTTCTGCAACTATCCTTATTTCAATTACCTGGAAAGCATTATAAAACAAGTATAATGTCCTTTAAATATTCCTGATATCCTGGTTGAGGGCAAGGAGCCATAGAAATCAATAACTTCAGAATGATTTTGGAACTGGGAATAAGACATCAGTGGGTTTGTTGTTGCTGTTGTTGTTCTGTTTGTTTATTTGAGGACTACACATGGCAGTGCTCAGGGATTACTCCTGCTTCTGTGCTCAGAAATTACTTGTAGCTGGCATGGGATACTATAAGGAATCCCTGCTGTGCTATTGTTCCAATTCCCAGCTCAGTGGTTTTATTTGTTGTGATGAATAGACTGTGCAATAAGCCACTGCTGTAGCACAATATTCTTCTTGACTATGATTGCCTTATGATCTTGTTTCCTTTCCATGGGCCCTGTCCTACTGTTTGGTCCTTTAGTCTCACGCAGTTTTCTTTTTCTTTTTCTTTTTTTTTTTTAACCTGTGACTACCTTGAAATACCCTATGAACTCTTTTTTTTTATTTTAACACCTTGATTACATACATAATTGTGTTTGGGTTTCAGTCATGTAAAGATCACCACCCAACACCAGTGCAATGTTCCCATCACCATTGTCCCAAATCTCCCTCCTCCCACCCACCCCCCGCCTGTACTCTGGACAGGTTCTCCATTTCCCTCATACATTCTCATTATTAGGACAGTTCAAAATGTAGTTATTTATCTAACTAAACTCATCACTCTTTGAGGTGAGTTTCATGAGGTGAGCTGGAACTTCCAGCTCTTTCCTCTTTTGTGTCTGACAATTATTATTATTGCAAGAATGTCTTTCATTTTTCTTAAAACCCATAGATGAGTGATACCATTCTGCGTTTCTCTCTCTCTCTCTCTCTCTGACTTATTTCACTCAGCATAATAGATTCCATGTGCATCCATGTGTAGGAAAATTCCATGACTTCATCTCTTCTGACAGCTGCATAGTATTCCATTGTGTATATGTACCACAGTTTCTTTAGCCATTCGTCTGTTGAAGGGCATCTAGATTGTTTCCAGAGTCTTGCAATGGTAAATAGTGCTGCAATGAATATAGGTGTAAGGAAGGGGTTTTTGTATTGTATTTTTGTGTTCCTAGGGTATATTCCTAGGAGTAAAATACCCTATGAACTCTTACGGAGTCACATGATACTCACTATTTAGCCCTTTAAATCACCATCGCTCCATTCTCCTTCCTCCTGGGCACCTCCACATTCTCAACTCTGTTTCAGTTTTGCTATTCTAGATTCCTGGCATAGTTCTAAAGCTCAATTCTGTGGCTCCTGGCTCACCATTCCCACCAGCTTCTATGCATGTGTGTTGTACATTTGTTCAAATCAGAGATCCCTCCCATTGAGAGAGCTCACAGAGCAGAGGTGGCCACAAGGGAGAGACACGGAGAGGTTTGAGGGAAGCTGGATTGTATGAGGTGTTGGGGAGTAAAAGGGAGATGAGGTCCAGTGACAGGGAATCCATGCAATGCATAAGCTCCCACACACAAACACATGGAGGCTCCTTCACATTCTGTCATTATCCCCTGCAAATGCCATCTAAGCAGAGAAGTGTCCTCTCCCCATTGCAGACAAAGTTCAATTGTTCCTTTCCCGTCATGCAGTGGGAATTTTCTTGGATGTTTAGGCTCTGAATGGATGCTTGAAATTTGGGTTGGATTTGTGAATTTCCACAAAGGCTCCTTTATCTCTGAGTGACTGTTCTAGTCCTTATTTCCTTATTTGGGGCCCTGGGGTCAGAGTACAAAGAGGTCAGAGCTGGTTCATAGGTCAAATTCAGACCTTTTGCTTGGGATGGAGGTCTGGTGGCTTTGTACATGATGTAGGGGGTACAATTTTTTTTCTTAAACTTCCTTAAAGTTTGACGCTGAAACCAAATCTCCCCCAAATTCACTTTTGTTCATGAATTATTTCTCTCTCTCTCTCTCTCTCTCTCTCTCTCTGTCTGTCTCTCATATTTAAGGAGTGCCAAAGATTAAGTGCAGGGCTACATACCGAGAACTATTCTGTCACTAATCTACTCAGTTTGGCCCCAAGACATTGTTTTTGAAGTGGGATGCTTGGAAGGGGACATCTTGTTTGATCCTTTTGCTCTCTTAAGCACTTCTAATAGCTTCAATTATTTTATTCTTCAAAATGATCATGCTATCCCCCATTTCTAAATACAAAATAAAACCACTAACTGTTTCAAGAAAGAATGGATTAACTTTTGTTGGCTTCTGAGTTATATTCCCTAGTATAACAGAGTTCCAGATAAGGTAGATATAAAGTAACAAATAGAATCAATTAGACTCTAAACAACTCCAAGAGCAGGCACCTGCTTAAGATTCAGTGCAGTCATTTCTTTGGATAAAAAGCCAGTACAATATCCTTCCCCCATACTATGACCCCATTCTGTGTACCTCTCTTCTCCCCCACGTCCCCATAATGTTTTCTCTGTATGTCTATAATTGCATGAATTGCACGGTGCTCAACGCTTTCTCTATCTGTCCTAAATGCTATCAGGTCTGGTGTTTGTTGGCAAGGATTGCTTGTTCATTGATGTATCTCTGAAGTTTAACATAATTTCTGGCTGATAGCAAGTCTTTTCTACAATTTATTTCCCAAACAGTTTCTTTTAAGGATACTTAAACTTAAATATGTGCATATAACTTGAATGGATAACAGTAAGTTAAAATAATGCACAGCATAGTGGACTAATCAAGAAAACAGTGTTGATAGTATAGCTGGACTCATGACTAAATTGTACTGGTCTGAGTTTGATTTCTGCCACCATCTGGTCCAGAAGCATTGTCAGGTGTGACCTTGGTGGCCCCTAGCACTTTTGGGGTGACCCAGATAATTTCTGGCACTGCAGAGTCCAAACTGCATCACATCTTCACCATTATAGGTGTAGTCCCTGGCACTCCTGAGCACTGCTTTGTAGATATACATCCACAGCAAAAATGTAAATAAATTGTGAGTAGCAAGTCTCACATCTTACCACCTGTCTTTCAGAAAAGCATATAGAACAGTTTTAGGGAGTAAGAGCATCAGGGAATTATTTGAGTAATAATAAGAATCACTTAGGAGGGAGAAAGGGGAGAGTTCAAGTGTGATGTCCGGTGTTGCCTCATAAGTACCTGCCTAGCAAATGTGAGACAGCAAGTTTGATCTCCACAACTGCCCACATGTACCAAGGGCAGTGTTGGGAGCTCAGCTTGTCAAAATACTGGCACCTCAACAGCATGAGTGAACAAGCCAAGGATGATAACCACTGAAGAGTATGATGCCTGGTGAGCAAATATTGAGTGGACACTGAAATAAAGGCATGAGGTCTCCTTTGAATACCTTAGGTAAAATACGCATCAGACCCAGACTAAAGAGTCTGAGTCCCAAAAACATGTGGAAGCCCTGCAATTAAAAGGATAGATTTCCCCGAAATCCACAAGCAAGTGTGTGTGGGATCTATAATCACTGCAACCACAGTGACAGAGAAGGGAAATGGGGGAAATGTTAGAGGAGGAAAAGCTTAAGTTGGCCATTAATTCTCTTCTGCTTATTGGGCCTGGGAGATAGTACAGCAAATTAGGCACCTGCTTTGCACACAGTTGACCTAGGTTTAATTCCAGGTACCACAAAGAGTCTCTGGGCACTTCCAGGGATGACCCCTGAGTTCAGAGCAAGGCCACCAGGTGTGGCCCTCAAGCTACCAAAGACTCCTTTAAAAATAGCATAGATGCAAGAAATTCAGCTGACACATATATTTGTTGCATAGACTTCTGCCATAATCTGAAGATCTGGAGGTTTTGGGTTGAAATGTCAAGCTAGTACTGGTCTAGTTTATATTGATGTATTCTACTGATAACTCCTAGAGAGAACAATTTCATCATAAAGCCACAAAGTTGTCCATTGAGATAGGAGGGAAAAAGAGGAAATTCATTCATTCTTTTAAGAGGACCCTGCTTATTGCTGATGATTCACAGAAAGACACTCTGGCTTATGTAAATGAAGCTTTCATTAAGGAAGTGGAAATATTTGATAGATGACGCAAGGTCAGAGGTAGTAATTGACTGGGCTTACCTGTGAACTCTTTCATTAACATGCTAAACTTGATTACCAGAGCATCGATCTGGCCACTGAGGAGGATGGAGTGGAGGAGGATAATGCTTTAATTGAGATTCCTGTTCATCATCTCACTGTGTAGTAAGTTATGCATACACACACAGCACCTAATGAAAAACTACTCAACAGAGACTTGGCCTCACTTATACTTGAGAACACCATACATGAGCATAAACACATGAGGCCAGGAATCACATGACCTAATGCCCAGACTAGTTGACAGCTCTCTGACTTTCAGTAATTGTCTCAACAAGCCTTCCTCCTAAAATACAAGAATATTGTGCTCCCTTTTAAGTTAGTTGTGAGCTTGGTTATTCTTGACTAGTCATGCTATTTATTTTATAATGGATGCCTTTTTCTATTTTAAATAATTTAAATTTTTCTATATTGTAATTTATAGTTTACACAAAATATGGGTTTTTCATGAATATGAGGGGAAAGGTGAGTGGTACAGAATAGAAATGACAAGAAGGAAAGAAATATAATTGTTTTATTTTGTGAATTGTAAATAGCAAATGTCTGTAAAAATGTAAGATGTACAGATTATGATGAGGGCCAAGACATGGTACAGCAGGTATGGAGCATAGTTCAATCACTGGCGCCACATATTCAATCTCTGACACTCACTTCCTACAAGAGCATTCTAGCCTCAAGGTATATACATAGTGTATAACAATGGAATACTATGCAGCCATCAGGAAAATGAAGTCATGTAATTTTCCTATAAATGTATGGACATGGAATCTATTATGCTGAGTGAAATAAGTCAGAGGGAGAAAAATTGGTATAGAATAGACCCACTCATCTGTGATATTTAAAAAAAATAAAAGACATTATTATATAATGCTCAGGGGCAATAAAGATGAGGGCTGGAAGGACTGGCCTGTGGTATGAGGCTTACCACAAAGAGTGGTGAGTTTAGTTAGAGAAAGAACTACACTGACAATTACCATGACAAAGGTAGTGAGTGAGAGAAATAGAATGCCTGTCTTGAAGACAGGCAGAGGGATGGGGGAGGAGGGAGATAGGAGGCACTGGTGGTGGGAAGGTTGCACTAGTGAAGGGGGGTATTCTTTTTTATAACTGAACCCTAACTACAAGAATATTTGTAACCATGGTGCTTAAATAAAGATATTAATTAAAAAATAAAAAATTAGTTTAAAGAGTGTGGGTTTTATTTTTAGTAGCATAAAGGTTTGAGTTCAAACAGTAGGAAATTTGGGAGTTAATAAATGACAGTGTACTCTGTTCTTTTGAAAATATAGACTATTAAAAAGTTATCTGACTGCTGGAGACATAGTACATATGTTAAGTTATTTACCTTGCATGAAGCTGAATTTATCCAGAGATTACATGGTCCTCTGATTACCCTCAAGTACCACTAGGTGTGTCCCAAACTTGCTTTATTCATCTTCTGCTAAAAACTATCCTGCATGACTACTAAAAAAATCTGGTATTCAAAGAGATGCTTAAAATTAAATGAAAATAAACTAAATGCTAGTGTTTATCTAAATATATTGACTATATGTCTATATAAATCTATTTGATTTGGGGGATGTGTGTGAACCACAATTGATATTGTTTGAGGAATACTCATGATATGTCAGAGGTCAGTATGATTTGGAGGTCTGTATGTAGTACCAAGGATAGAACTAGGATTTGCTGTATGCATGCAAAAAACTTTATCCTTTCTACTACCTCACTGAATTGTCTATATAACTTTAAATTAATATATATATACATATATATATATGAGTAGAGAATAAGTTTTTAAACAACTAACAAAAAATGCCCAAGTAAAAAAAATGCATGAAATATCAGGTTTTTATGTTTGACTACCAAGAAATTAAAATATTTTTTGTAAATTGAAAAATTAAATAAGGAAACTTATTTTTTTTGTGGTTTTTGGGTCACACCCGGCAGTGCTCAGGGGTTACTCCTGGCTCCATGCTCAGAAATTGCTCCTGGCAGGCATGGGGGACCATAAGGGGCACCGGGATTCGAACCGATGACCTTTTGCATGAAAGGCAAACGCCTTACCTCCATGCTATCTCCCAGGCCCCATAAGGAAACATTTTATACTTGCTTTTGGCCACACTACAATGCTCATGGCTTACTCCTGACTCAGTGATCATGGATCACTCCTGACAGTGTTCAGAAGATCACTTGGATGTTGGGGATTGAACCCAGGTCTGATACATTCAAGGCAAGTGTCCTACTTGTATCTCTGGCCCCCAAATTTAGGAAAAATTTTAAATATATGTTGGACAAACATTAATGTAGACATAGTATGAAGTAACCAACAAGAAATGAGGAATACATCAACATGCCAACAAGAGCAACTTAGGGTGCACTTGCATACTTTCTGAAATTGCAAATTGCTTTCGTATTTGAGAAATAAATCAAATGTCAAGGTAAAACCTTCATGCCTACCTTCCAAATAATAAAGTATAATCAGTAAACAAAGATTTGAAGCATCAACATGTCATTTGCCAAAGAGTTCTAATCATCAAAAATTCAATATATTTCCAAAATATAATCATATGAGTCATAATTATGTGTTTAAGGTTTTTTTCACAAGTCCCTTTCCATTGCTTTTGAAATGATTGACTATTAAGTTGCAGTTTAAATCCAGTATTTTAAATCTAGTATTACTTGTATTTTACTGTACTGTATTATAACTCATTAAAAGTGTCTATGTAAGTTATCTATTTTTGGGGGGGCGACATACCTGATGATGCTCAGGAATTACTCCTAGCTCTTTACTCAGGAATCTCTCCTGACAGTGCTCAGAGTACCATATAGGAAGCCAGGGCTCAAACCTGAGTGTTCTGCATGCAAAGCAAATGACCTACCCACAGTAGTATCACTCTATTCCCAGTCATGCAACGCATCTCTTCACCATAGAATCTGAGCTTTTTCTACATTTATTCTACAATGTGGTTTGCTGTGCATTTCTGCTTCCTTATGCATTTGGAAAAGGACCAGATATTTCCACATACTCTGCAGAACACTGGCTATTGATAAATGTTTTATCCTCACAGCCATAGACATCACTGACACCACTAATGACATAGAGAGATCCTCCCTGCATACCTATTATACCATAAATGTATCCATTTAGCATGACAGAGAACTGTCTGCTCAGATTATAGAATGGTTTCTGAAAGAGAGTATCTATAAGCGCTTGGCTAATAGTTTATAATTCTGTATTGAATAGTTTATATAC
>PVKC010030838.1:0-14692 GCA_004027635.1 Crocidura indochinensis
TTTTTTTTTTTTTTTTTTTTTTTTTTTTTTTTTTTTTTTTTTTTTTTTTTTTTTTTTTTTTTTTTTTTTTTTTTTTGGTTTTTGGGCAGTGCTCAGGGACCACTCTTGGCTCTCTGCTCAGAAATCACTCCTGGCAGGTTCGGGGACCATATGGGATGCTGGAATTTGAACCACCTTCCTTCTATATGCAAAGCAAACACCCTCCCTATCTCCATGCTATCTCTCCAGCCCCATAACTCTGTTCTTTGATACATACAATGTTAACTTGATGATGTCTAATTCTTTTCATTTTATCTTTCTTTTTTTTTTTTTTTTGGTTTTTGGGTCACACCCGGCAGTGCTCAGGGGTTACTCCTGGCTCCATGCTCAGAAATTGCCCCTGGCAGGCACGGGGGACCATATGGGGCACCAGGATTCAAACTGATGACCTTTTGCATGAAAGGCAAATGCGTTACCTCCATGCTATCTCCCGGGCCCCTCATTTTATCTTTCTTAATCTAATTATCAAGCACTTCTTTCTCTTTATTAAGCAAGGCCTGTATAAGTCAGTGCCAAGTTTCTAGACCTGATTTGGTTTAATAGTTTCTTAATCTCTCTAAAACCTGCCCTACTCTTACGATAACTTTTATGTTCATTACCTGGTTACTAATATTTTGTTGAATATTCTTTTGGCATCATAGACAAATCATTATGAAATCCACTGTCATGGAGTTCTATTTTCTCTGAGTTTCATAGTTTTATTCTTGTAGTTAGATCGTCTTGTGTTCATTTATATAAAGATAAAAGGTCTAACTTGACTCTAACACCTGGATGCCTGGTTTTCCCAGTGCCATTGTTGAGAAGGTGGTTCTTTCCACATTGAACATTCTTAAAATCCTCACCAAAAATCACTTAAGGGACCAGAGTAATATTACAAGTAGGGTGATTGCCTTGCACACAGCTGACCCAGGTTTGATCTCCAGCCCCCATATGGTCCCCCTGAGCACTGCTATAAGTCCTGGATGCAGAGCTAGAAATAAGCCGTAAGCATTATTGAGTGTGTCTCCACCAAAAAAGTGCCACTTAGTCTTATGAGTGAAGGTTTATTTCTGAACTTTCTATTTCATCATTCATTTTCAATTGTGTGTTAATTATAATTTAATTTAATTATTTTTATTTAAATTTAACTTAATTATAATGTTATTAATTATAATTTAATTTGTGGGTGTGTCATAGTTTATTCAAATATAACTCGATGGCTGGCATATAGGTTGTGTCCTGCATTTTGAAACTTCAACAATATTGCAACAGCTAGCTTGGAATATATTTACAACCTGATACTTTTATTTCTTTATAGTGAATTCACAGAAATAGAATTGCTAGATCAAATTGTGTGTTTAGTTCTTGATTTTAGTGGATGGAGATTCTTCTTAAAAATATGTATCATTTACATTTCTGCCAGCCAGAGTTGGTCCTTGATAGCATTTAAAAATCACCACCGGGGCCCGGGAGATAGCATGGAGGTAAGGCTTTTGCCTTTCATGCGAAAGGTCATTGGTCCGAATCCCAGTGCCCCATATGGTCCCCCGTGCCTGCCAGGAGCAATTTCTGAGCATGGAGCCAGGAGTAACCCCTGAGCACTGCCGGGTGTGACCCAAAAAACCACAAAAAAATAAAAAATAAAAATAAATAAATAAATAAACAAATAAAAATCACCACCATCGGGTCAGATAGATAGCACACTGACTGAGCAAGGCATCTGCCTTGCATGTGACTAGGTTCAATCCCTGACATCCCATATGGTTCCCAAAGCTTTCCAGGGGTGATTTCTCAATGGAATAACCCTGAGTGCCACTGGGTGTGATCCAAAAAAAGTCCACCTCTACCACCCCCAATTGTTTGGTTTAGGATCAGTATTCTAGAAATCTTTTCCTGTTTCCCAATATAAGCAGTTTTAAATTATGAGACTTTTATCAATATTTAGCAACAAAAAGGAAGAAATTATGTTCCTATTTGTTTAATGTCTGAAAAAAACTTCTCTATTGATTTTTTTTTTAGAAGTCTCCATTTACCTGAAAATGCAAATGAGAGCATTTCTCTTATTTTCTTATTTCTACCTGCAGTTAAATCAAGATTTTGGGAAACATCAGGGTGTATTTGGAATTTTGGGGGATATTTTTAATTTAGTTTTATTTGGGGGGCAGTGTTATACTAAACAGTGTTCAGATTACACCTGGCTCTGCACTCAGGAAATTAGGACTGAGGCACCATGTAGATGCTGTGGATTGAAGCCAGTTCACTACTGTACTGTCACTCTGACCTAAACTCAGGTGTTAAGTGTTTTCCCTGATTCCAGTTGCTTTCTTTTCTTTTCTTTATTTTTTTAATTATTTTTATTGTGATCAAAGTGAATTACACATCTTTCACAGTAATATTTAAGGTACATAGTGACAAAGAATTAGGGCCTTTCCCACCACCAGTGCTGTCCTTTCTCCACCCCTGTTCCCAGCATGCATCCCATCCCTCCCCACTTTGACCCTTGGACTGCTAGTGTGAGAGGTCTCCTTTGTGTATAGCTTGCTGTAGATTGGGTATCGATTCCCGTGTCGTTGACTTTGGGTTTGGTTCCAGTTGCTTTCTTGAAGAACACGAGTTAACCAGTGCTTCCTGGTGTTTTCTAGATTCACACTGATGCCGAGAGGGAAGAAGGTGAAGAGTTGGAGGACAGCATGGATGTGTTTGATGACAGCAGCTCCAGCCCATCTGGCACCTTAAGGAGTTACCCTCTGACGTGCAAAGTCGTCTACTCCTACAAGGTTTGTGTTTGCTTACATACTGCTGTGAATGCCTGCATTTGTCCAGCCCCTCACACCACACAGCATCTGGTTACTATTCAGTTGCTGCAGGAGGGAACATGGCAGAGTGGTGCAGAGTCCAGGCAGTGCTGTCACCCAGCTTGAGTTCAGATCCTGCCTTAGGAGTTTCTTGATCACACCCATCTCAGTTGCTTCCAGCCTCTATTTTTAAATCTGTGTTATAGGACCAGTTTGAGTAATAATATGTAACTTAATCCAGCATCTGGCATCAGTAAATTTTCAATAAAATCAACTCTTGCCTGCCGACATAGGATCTTCCAAAATGAGAATCCTAAAAAATAAAATTAAAATTTTTCAAAGCATCTTTTAACCTATACCCCTTTCTCTCTTTTTTATTTTGGGTCCTTATTAGGCATTACTCATGAGACCATGCGTGGCTCTGTGCTCAGGATACCAGGATATGAACCAAAGTTGTAGCTATAACTTTTTGTAGTCTCTCTCCAGCTCTACCTTAACCTTTCTTACTATGAATATAACTATCTCCTGTTTCCATTTTAAACAAGGATCTGGAGAAATAGATGGTAGGTTTCCAGACCTGATTTGGTATAATAGTTCATCTCCTTCAACCTTGCTCTGTGCTCATGTTAACTCTTTATTCATACAAAACGGAATTTTCTCCTGTTCTTTTTCCCTCACTCACCTCATCTAGCCCTGTCAGTCCTTTTTGAGTTTCAGAATATACTCAGAATGCATTCGCTTTTTCCCATGTTAGCTTAAACCTTCACTTTGATTACTATAGAATGAAAAATATCAGAAAAAAGTAAAAATAAAACAATTCATGATTGCTGTCCCTTCCTCATTTTTACTTCCCAGTTACCCATCCTGTTTAACACATAGAGTTTATTTTCTTTCCTTGACTAACCCGCACTGTAAACTTCCCACATATAGAAATACTGACTCTTAGGGGCCAGAGAAATAGCACAGCATATAAAGTGTTTGCCTTGCATGCAGCCTACCTGGTTTTGATACCTGGCATTCCATAAGATCCCCTGAGCAGCACCAGGAGTGACCCATGAGCATAGACCCAGGAGTAACCTCTGAACACTGCTGAATGTGGCCCAAAAACCAAAAGCAAACAAAAGTAAAAAAATATTCCCTCTTTACTGAGTTTTGTAATGTGGATTGTAATGTGCACCCTGCTCAGCTCCCTGACTTAGTGTCATCTCCAGCTCCCTGCTGCATTAGCCACTCTTGCTGTTCATGTCTTCAGAAGCACTGGGTTCCTTCCTATCTTGACAGCTCTATTCTTCCTACAGCCCCAGCCTAGAACTATCTTTTCCCAGATGTTGATTCACTGCTGACCACTGTTCTGCACTGAGACTTAGCTCAAGTAGTACCTATCCCAGTCCCCAGTGGCTGCCTAAATATATAAACACCTCCTCAAATCCAGCTCTCTCTTCCACAGCCATTGACACTGTTGAATTTACTATATATAACCCTTGCTGCCAGGCAAGCCTAAGTATGTTTCCATAGTTCTGACTTCCACACCAATTCATAGAAGCAGAAACCTTGTCCCTGTCTATCCTTTTCCAATGTGTCTTCAGCACTTAGAATTTAAAACATTTGGGGCCGGGTGGTGGCGCTGGAGGTAGGGTGCCTGCCTTACTGCGCTAGCCTTGGAAGGACCACGGTTCGATCCCCCGTGCCCCATATGGCCCCCCAGGCCAGGGGCGACTTCTGAGCGCATAGCCAGGAGTAACCCCTGAGTGTCACTGGGTGTGGCCCAAAAACCAAAAAAAAAAGAATTCAAAACATTTACTAAAGCACTTAGAACATTTACTGACACATTATTTGCTCAGTAAATGTGGAAGGGAGAAGGACTAGTATAAGGAAGGCACAGATCAAGGAATAACCTCAGGCTGCTGTGCTAAGGTAGATCCTGTGCTGAAGGGCCACATGAGAGGAAAGGTGTAGAAAGAATATCCCCTGATCATATCTAGGGACATCTAATCCAGTGGTCCTCAAACTACGACCTGTGGGCCACGTACTGTATTTGTTCCCATTTTGTGTCTTCACTTCAAAATAAGATATATGCAGTGTGCATAGGAATTTGTTTGTAGATTTTGTTTTTACTATAGTCCGGCCTCCAACGATCTGAGGGACAGTGAACTGGCCCCCTGAGTTTGAGGACCCCTAGAATCCTTGTCACTGTCCCAGGTTTCCTCAAGTTCACAACATATACTATGCTATCAGTGATTCATGGACCTTTTTGTTGTTGGTTTAAATTAATAATACTTCCTCTTTTCTGAAAGGTTGGCATCTTTTTTTCTGTATAAACTATTTTTAATAATATTTTTTAAAACATAAAAGTCATCTTCTTGGGGCCTGGGAGATAGCATGGAGGTAAGGCGTTTGCCTTTCATGCAAAAGGTCATTGGTTCGAATCCCGGTGCCCCATATGGTCCCCTGTGCCTGCCAGGAGCAATTTCTGAGCATGGAGCCAGGAGTAACCCCTGAGCACTGCCGAGTGTGACCCAAAAACCAACAACAACAACAAAAAAAAAAGTCATCTTCTCCAGGAGTAACCCCTGAGTGTCATCGAGTGTGACCCAAAAACCAAAAAAAAAAAAAAAAAGTCATCTTCTGAAATATTTGGAACAATGTTAGTGATTCTAAGTCTAGGGATGGGTTTCCTTGTTTCACTCTCAGTATTTTATTTACTTTGAAGTTCTAGAATTAAAATGTAAAATCCTTAGAGAAATGGCTCAAAGGGTTAGAGCACATGCTTTGCATGTGGCATGTAAGAATCCTGAGTTCTGTCACCACATGGCCCTTTAACCCCTCTTTATCCCCCCAAAAAACTACGTTCTGTAAATGGAAGTACTCCTCTGTTTCTAAGTGACTTTTCTAGCTTTCCCTCTACTGGCATATTCTGGGCATGACTGGTGATTCAGACTGTAAACTGTAGTTAATCACTGAACATTTATCAAGTGCCTGATATGAGAAGAGTTGTAGGGTTACAAGATCGAATGTGACATAATCCCTACTGCTCAGGAATAGATTTTTGGGGGTCAATAAATGTTAAATTGAAACACAATATTGTGTTTGAAAGCATTTATAGTGGAAGTAAAACCCATAATTCTTCCTGTAATGGTGTTGAGAAATTTTGCAGCTGAGATGGCATTTAAATTAGGTCACGAATACAATCTTCTAAATATAAGAAGGTAGGGCAAAGAAAGAGCCTCCTAAGCAAAAAGAAGAGAATACAGTTAGATGGGAAAAATGAGGTTTTCAGAAAATAGGAAATGTATTGCCATTGCAGTAATCAAGTGTGAGAAACAAAACCACAAGACCCAGAGACTTTTGCTCATTCTGTTGTCAAGGCTCATGTAGACTACACCAAAATTGTTTGTTTTTGTTTGGGGACCACACTCAAAGGTGTTCAGGAATTACTCCTGACTCTGTACTCAGAAACCACTCCTGGCAGGCTCAGGGGACCATATGGGATGCCAGGAATCAAACCAGGGTCAGCAGCATGCATGGCAAACACTCTACCTGCTGTGAATCAGTCTAGACCTCACATGAAATTTGGGTTTTTTTTCTGCCTGGGAGGAATGACTGAATGTCCCAAAACCAAATTGGACACTAAAGAAGGAAGCCCTAATTGTGATAGAGACAGATATAGTCACATGGGCAAAAGAGAGGCTTAGTCTGTAAACCTAAGAGTGACTTCTATAGTTCAGATCAACAAAGGAGACCTGGATTAATCTGATGAGAACCAAGAAAATCTAAAATTTTGAATTGAGGTTGTGGCTTCATGATAGAGCAATGCATAAGGCACCGAATTGATTCACAGCGCTACATTTTCCCCTAAAACCAAGCTGGGTGTGGCCCCCCGAAAATAACAAACCCTAAAATGAATGATTAGAGAGGTCAGAGATATAATCTAACAGGCAAGAGCACATGCTTCATATCCAAGAGACCTAGACTCAGCACCAGCATCACATGGTATACTCAAGCACAATGCCAGAAGTAACCCCCAAACACCATAAGGTGTATCCCAAGATAAAACAAAAAACTAGTTAGATTTAATGCTTTAAAAGTGCTTGTAATCTCTCTGAAGCAATAGTATAGCAGATAAGGCATTTAGCTTGCATGAAACTGAACCAGGTATGATCCCAGAACTATATATAGTCCCCACAGAGACCTGTCAAGAGTGATCCCAGAGTGCAAAGCCAGAGGAAATCCCTGAGCACTGCTGGATGTGGCCCCAAAACAAACCAAGCTCATAACTTTTGACCCTAATAATATCCATCTTAAAGAAATCACCCACAATATAGAAAATATGTATATATAATGTTCTTTCATGATATTACTTCTCTGTAACAGTTTAAAATTCACAGTTCAGGGGCTAAAGAGATAGTATAAAGGTTTAGATGCTTAACTAGCATACAACACTGATTCAAATCCCAACACCACATAGGGTCTCCCCAATGCCACCAAGTGTGGGTTGAAAAATAAATTAATTACTAATAAATAAAAGTTCTCAGGGCCGGAGAGACAGCATGGAGGTAGGGCGTTTGCCTTTCATGCAGAAGGACAGTGGTTCAAATCCCAGCATCCCATATGGTCCCATGTGCCTGCCAGGGGCGTTTTCTGAGCATAGAGCCAGGAGTAACCTCTGAGCGCTGCCAGGTATGACCCAAAAACCAAAAAATAAAAAATAAAAAAAGTTCTCAGTCCAGAAAGGGAAGAATTAAAGAAATTAACTATACATAACATGACCCAAACATATAATGTGAAAATAATTAGAAATTTTATTAGTAAGAGTAGAGAAATTTTTATGTATGAGGAAAAGCTGTGTTATTTATTTAAAATAAGTTATCCGAATGTGTATTTGTAAACGATCCCAATTAAGAGGGCCACAATAGGTAGGGTGCTTGCCTTGCATGCAGCCTACTCAGGCTTGATCCACGACATCCTATGTGGTCCCCGATCACTGCTAGGAGTGATTATCATGCGCAACATCAGGAGTAATCCCTGGGCATAGCCAAGTGTGCCCCAACCCCCCCCAAATCTCAATTATATATATATATATTTCTCAGATTTTCTCCAGTGAACATATAATATTCTTATAATAATCAGGAAAGGACATTGTTTCCAAAGAAAGTAAAGAGCTGGTGATGGGCATGGAAAGAAAGGCTGTTCTCAAATCCTGATTTTGGGCATGGGAGACTGAGTGGACAGCATGAGAGCCTGTGTTTATCTTGCACTCATTTCCTGACCACTGGCTCTCTTTCACTGGGGTAAATACAGACGATATCTCTGACTTTAGAAAGTCATCGCAGTCAGAATCCCACAAGGCAGACAATTCACTAGAATGCAAGGGTAGCTGAATGCGCAAACCTCGTGAGAGCTAAGGGCACAGTGGCAGACATTAGGGCTGTCTGGGAAAATGTGAGCTTGGCAGCAAATCAAGAGCAATAAAACAGCTACCATTTAAGAAGCACTATGTGCCTGGCATCTGGGTACTTTGTCTTCTAATCCTTTTAATAGCCCCTTAAGGAAGATGATTATCAGCCAATCTATTCATTCAACCAGTATTACAAACACCTTTCATGTAGAGTGCTATGCTCTCTCCCATCTGGGAATATAGAGTTGTTCAAAACAGACACACACAAACCACCACCCCCAAAATATAGACAGAACTCAGCACCACTGGAGTATACAGGAATAGAAAATGAAAATTAAGTGCAGAGCAGGCAACTGCTTTTTTGCCCATAGAAAGGAGTCTAAAGCCAGACCTACACCTACAATGATCTAAACCAGTGGTCAGCAACCTTTTTTTTTCAACTGAGCCAAATCTTGCCAAAACCAGAATTGAAATTTATTTTGAGAGCCACACAGGGCGTGCACTGACAGAGGCTAGGAGCAGAGTCCTGACTCCTGGAGCGGCCGGCCACCACACAGAAGAGCCAAATTAAAAGTGTAAAGAGCCACAGGTTGTTGAACACTGATCTAAAACAAGGGCCACAGAGCTGCTCTGTGGGGCAGCAGACACAGCCTGGTGAACAAAGACAGGGTTTTTGAGAAGGAAGTGTGTCAGCATCAAAGCCCCTAGAGGCCACCATGACCAGAGTCAACAGAGGTGGTGGGCACTGCTCAAAGGATGATCTGGTGAGGGCCAACTTCTGCTCAGGTGACATGCTGGTACCCTATGAGACTCTCTTCCACAAGCAGAAATAGAAGGGTGCTCTCAATATCCCTCTACCAGGCTCCCTCACACTGAAACCTGGTTGCATGAACACTTTGAGTCTTGCCAAAGAATTGGGAAAAACAAAAGGAAGTTAGTGTCATGGGTGTTTTTTTGCTGCTATGTTCATGGCATCCTGTGGCTTCAAGTCAGTAGAAATTCCCCAGGAAAATCCATCCAGCTCCTTTTTTTTTCCCTTCCCTCATAATTTTGAGACCAGAGGTCATTTGCTGAGATTCTGGCCTTGAAGTGTTTCAGTGACTGGTTAACCAGTCACAGTGTTTTTCTGTCTTAAGCTGCTATTGCGACAATCCAGAGTCTGGGTTTGATGAAATATTCTAGTGCACTCGAACTAGGAAGTGAGTCTTAGGAAATGATTTTTGTGTATATAACTACGAGATACTTTACACTTTGACACTGTTAAGATTTGAGAAACTGGGATAGCCCTGGCGATTAGTTTTCACTGATCTTAAGGAAAGCTTTTAAGGCTTTATATGAACCTGAAGATGCCCATAGGTCCCACCCTGCTCCACATGATAGAAATACAACCACATCTCTCTCCGCTTTGTGAACATCCGTGAGAGAGTTTGCACTTAGATTCTCCAGTCTATTGAGGCAATACTGGACTCCTGTCGGGTAATAAAACCATCAGTTAGTGGTTTGTGTCAAAGCACCAAATTGGATTGACCCAATCTCCATGTTTAAATTGGAATGTCCTAAATCCAGATTTGGTCTGGATCACAATCATTTCCTTCCCTCCAGCTTTCTTCTCTTGGCCACTCATTTACAGCAATGCAGACAATCCTAGGCTTTGCTCGAGCCATCATTGACCCATGTGCATAGTCACATTCTCACAGCACACACCATCGCGCTAGCCATCTGATGCGGCCTGAATCCCCTGCTTTTTCTGTTGCCTGTGCTTCCCAGTTGCCATGGTTCTTTGCATATTCATCCTCCATCAACCCGCCTGTCCTCTGCCAATGGCAGGCTTGCCATGTTGAAGACCTGAAGGCCTCAAGGCACAGACAGGCAAGCGGGAGCCTGTGCTAGAGCACAGAGTGCTTTGCTCACTGAGCTGCACTGCCAACTAGGTGATTCCGTTTCTCCTCTGTCTGTTGTGACTTTGGTTTGTTTAGTTTTTTAAAAAGTAAAACTTCACCTCACTCTGAGAGTTTTACAGTGCTTAAGTTTATGTTCAGTACGTGTCTTGAAATCATTTCTGTATTTTGATCCCCAGTTTTTGTTACGACCACCTCACCTCTGCTCCTTATCTAACCTTTTCCATTTTGTCCATGACCATCCTACATTACAGGCTTCTCAACCAGATGAGTTGACCATTGAGGAGCATGAGGTGTTAGAAGTGATTGAAGATGGAGATATGGAAGACTGGGTAAAGGTATATTCCTTTGCTCATATCGTCCCCTTCTTGTGATGTTTTCAGGTGTTTGTTTTGGTTTTTTTGATGCCCTGTTCAAATTGTGTGTGCAAACCTTGTTTTGTCACGTCTTTTACTCAGGCTCGAAATAAAGTTGGCCAAGTGGGTTATGTGCCAGAAAAGTACCTACAGTTCCCCACCTCGAACAGCCTACTGAGCATGCTGCAGTCCTTGGCTGCTTTGGACAGTCGGTCACACACATCCAGCAATTCCACGGAGGCCGAACTCGTTTCAGGCAGCCTCAACGGAGATGCCAGCGGTAAAGACTGAAACGAGGCATTCTTTGTTTGGTCCCGTTTGGTCTGAACTATATTGCCCTGGAGTCAACCTTATTAGGTTAAAAAGCACATGTTATCCCTGTTCTATAATGCTTCCTTTGGCTCGATCAAGTTTATCTGAGGCAGTAGAGATAAGGTCGATCCTCAGTGAGTAAAAACAGTATCACTTTGGTCTGAACAGTGTTTTCAGCCTGTCCCTGGGCATTGGGGAGGCTACAAAAGGAATCTGGCTATCACTGTGCTTACTAGCTCACTTTCTGTCTCTCTCTCTCACTTGCCACCTAGTCTGTTTCGTGAAAGCACTTTATGACTATGAGGGCCAGACCGATGATGAATTATCTTTTCCGGAGGGAGCAACCATTCGAATCTTGAACAAAGAAAACCAGGATGATGATGGCTTCTGGGAAGGGGAATTCAATGGGCGGGTTGGCGTCTTCCCATCGGTGCTAGTGGAGGAGCTGTCAGCCTCGGAAAACGGTGACATTTCGATGACACGAGAGGTCCAGGTAAGCAGGAGGAGGAGAAAACATTCCAACAGAATGAATCCTGGGAGAGTCTGTCAACCCACTCGGAAGTGCACTGTGGCCCCCCCACCTTCCCTTTCCACTCCATCTTCATTTACCATTGTCCTGGTAACCTGGATTTGGGAAAGCCTGCCCTCCTCAGTCTGACTCCTATGTAGCATCTATGCTATACCCTCCAGTGATGTACTGGAATTCTTCATTGTATGTGACAGATCCGAACTACTGGTTTTGGTGGAGAGAAGGAAGCCAAACAGAGAGGGCCACACTATCTCTGAGATTAGCAAGTTGAAGATAGTAGTTTGCTCTTTCCTTCACAATCAGAGCCTTCCCAGCCCTGATCCCTCCAATTCATTTCCAAGAACTCCTGAACATGCCATTTCCTCCTCACCTGGGGCACGAGGCTGTCCTCGCCCCAGCAACACTTGCCTAGTAGGAAATCCCCTATTGGACCTCTTGAAGCAGACCTGCAGGTCTAGGATTTTGAGGCACTTACCTGTCCCATCTCAACTACCTGACATTGTGGCTTTCTCCCAATGTTCGGGAAACCTGGGAGATTCAGAAACTCTGCCTGGTGTTTTTTTATCTTCACACAGGCATGTTTTTGAGAACACTTTAGAATGGCCTGACTCAGTGACCATGTTAAGATAAACAAAAGTCTGGATTGATTGTTCCAGGCTCCTTTGCTCTCTGACATAGCTGAGGAAAAACAAAAAAAAAAACAGCAGTTGTCAGGGCTCCACTCCAGGGAGAAAGTTGTCTGGCATGGGCAGGGGCCTACCCTGTCTCCATAATAGCCCTTTGTGACCTCCTTTCTCTGCTGCAGGTCTCGCCTTCTCCAAAGCCCGCCAGCTCCCTGCCGCCACTGCCACTGTATGACCAGCCTCCCAGCAGTCCCTACCCCAGCCCAGACAAGAGGGGTTCCCAGTTCTTTCCCCGCTCCCCCTCAGCCAATGGTAAGCAGACCCCCCAGCTCGGGGCGGGATCCATCTCTAGTCTGTGACTCTTGGATTTACCTGAAGGCTGAACAACACTGCTCAACAGTACACAGCAATGAGCAGCTTAGGAGTGTGGGGTTGTAAGCTAAGGAACAGGGTGGCCAGAGGCCATGAATTTGATCCCTTGCATTACCCCACCTCACCCAATGTGATGATCCCCAGGTGTTCCTGGTGCTACACATGCTATCAGCCTATAGCCAGCATCAAGACAGAGAAGGGAAAGGGTTGGGGGGAGTCCAGTAGGGAATATAAGTGGTTATTACAGAAAAACAGTATATAAAAAATAAATGAGGGCCAGAGAAATAGCTTAACAGAGTGAAGTCATGCTTTGCCTGCAGGAGGCTTGACTTCAACCTCTGGCACCACGTAATGCCCCAGGCACTACCCTGCCCAGAAAGGGAGGGGAAAAATCAATCAATAAAGTGAGTGGTTCCAATTCCCTCTCAGAAAACAGCTTCCAGGCCGAATCACCAGGATTCTCCCAGGCTCCACGTCACACTCCTGACACCTCCTACGGCAAACTGCGGCCTGTAAGTCTTTAAGCTGGAAAGCCATAATGTGTATGGTTCTCCCAAATGTAGAAATGTAGAAGTTAGAGATTCTGGTAGCCCTGTGTTGTTATTTATGCCCCATGTGAAGGATGAGATGGATTTAGGACCATGAAAAGAGCTGAGCACAGAGCCAGGTGTAAGCCCTGAGCATCACCAGGCATGGCCCCACCTCCCCAACTCCAAAAGGGGTCTTGAGGGTCTGAAGGTAGCTCAGTGGTAAAGTACTTGCTTTGTTTGTGTGAAGTCCCAAGTGCAATTACAGAACCATAGGGTGTCCCAGCATTACATCACTAGGTTTGGCCCAAACTCAAAATAATCCCAAAAGAAGCACTTGAAAAGAAATAGTATGCAGGGGGCCGGGCGGTGGTGCTGGAGGTAAGGTGCCTGCCTTGCCTGTGCTAGCCTAGGACAGACTGCGGTTCAATCCCCTGGTTTCCCATATGGTCCCCCAAGCCAGGAGCAACTTCTGAGCGCATAGTCAGGAGTAACCCCTGAGCGTCACCAGGTGTGGCCCAAAAAAACAAAACAAAAAAGAAATACTATGCATAAAAACATTTATGTTAGTTATATCTCAATATTTTTTGAAAAAGAGAGGTCGGAGCAATAATACAGCAGTAGGTAGGGTCTTGTCTTGTACATGGCCAACCTGAATTTGATCCCCAGTACCGTATATGGTCCCCTGAGCCCAGACACAGACATGATCCTTGAGCACCATCAGGTGTAGGCAATAAATAAATAGACAAGTAAATAAATAAAATTTTAAAGAGAAACGTAGTGAATTAAAAACACATCATGGAAGGCCTAGTCTACCTCAGAATCCTCCTGACCCTGCTGGAGGTGGCCCCAATAAATCAGCAGAGGGGCGGCTGCTTTGCATAGGCTCCGCATGGCTCCCTGTTGCTGCCCCACACAAGTGGCGAGGCAGTTACTGGGCCAGGTTTCCAGATCTCCACTTTGAGGGCCCTCACGATGGAATGACATGATGCACCTTTCGCCCCTCTGATAATTGAGAGTTGCTATTCCCTGATGCTATTCCAATGATCATAGTTCTTCACCCCTCCCTCTGCTTCCCGGGTGCTCCCATTCCTTCCTTCCTAGCTAACCTCGGCCTCCATGCTGACCCAACATTGTGTCTCTATTTCTCCAGTGCCCTAAATGCTCACTTACTTGGGCTTTGTTCACCCCGCAGCCATCCTCTGGCAGCTATACTATGAAGAACTTGGTTCTGAAAGCTTGAGATAGGTTGTGGGTATTATCAGCACAACAGTGATGTGACCTATGTCACTTTCTTTTCTCTTATGGTGGTGCTGGGAAGTGCGCATGGGCCCACCATGCCCACCCACATGCTCTCATACATCTAGAATTGCCATACTTTTATTCCTCAGCCATGATGGGGCAGAGTGGAAGGTAGAAGGTTAATGGGGCCGGAGAGATAGCATGGAGGTAAGGCATTTGCCTTGCATTCAGAAGGTCGGTGGTTCGAATCTCAGCAATCCATATGGTTCCCCGAGCCTGCCAGGAGTGATTTCTGAGCATAGAGCCAGGAGTAACTCCTGAGTACTGCCAGGTGTGACTCAAAAACAAACAATAAACAAAAACAACAACAGGAAGGTAGGAGGGCTGATGGGTACAGATGAGGATAGAATGGGACCCCATGTGCTCCCACACTTTCTAGGCCTCTTTCTCTCTACCTTTCCCTTCCACTGTCCATGCAGGCTTCTCCTTCCCCTGCACTCACTCTGCTGCTTCACTCCTCTCCTTCCAACCTTGAGGCCCAATTATTCACTGATCACTCCCAAGTGTGTGCTGCCAGCTTGTCCTCCTCTCTGAACCACAGAAATCTTTTTTTTTTTTTTGTTGG
>PVKC010030839.1:0-14765 GCA_004027635.1 Crocidura indochinensis
TTCTTCCTTTTGAATTATTTTCTTGATAACTTTGCAACAAACTTCTAAAGAGGAAATGTAATTCCTATATAACAGACTAAATGTTCATATATTCTTACTGTCCAGTCAACTACTTTTTTGAACTTTCAGTTCCTTTAGGAAAAATGTAATACTGCTATTTAATACAAATGTATGACTAAAAGAACATAACTTTGAAGGGAATTAAAAAATTCAGTTGTATCTGTAATTGATAATGACTTTTGACTTGGATCATTTGTTAATAATTATGTTCTTGAACTTATCTCTAAAATGGCATGAGTCCCACTTTTCTTATGAAAAGGGAAGTTCCAGAGTTTTAAAATAGCAAATGGGGCTATAGAAAAGCGTTAGATTTAAGTTGCTTGCATTGTGTGCTTTTGAAGCTAGGTCAACCCCTGTCTTCAAAATCCAGTAGGAGTGATATATCCCAGAGCCAGGAGTAAGCCCTGAAGACCTGGTTGTGGCCCAATTTCCAAACCAAATAGCAAATTAAAAGAAGTCAAAGTCAATCAAATTCAAATTGGAGGCATTAAAATTTGTTAAACTTCTAAAATTTCCATTAAAGCACTTAACATTATTTTACCCTTTCATGAGTTTATTTCTTCTCCCTCTTTGGTGGAATGACTGGAGTTGTACCTAGTTCTGGCTGTAGCACTTGCACATGCGTAGCTTTGGTGTTGAGTCTCAGTGTTTATACATTGCATGGTATCCAGTAGCCTGCATTTGTTAAGTTGTGCAACAGTATTAGTAAGTACTGAAGTATTTTTACTTTTGCTTATATGTGGACATTTAACATATTTAAAGTATATTGTGTTTTCAAGCAAAAGATATTAGTTATCGCTACTAATTATTGTAGAAGAAATATCATTGAAGGAGTTTAGTATTTCAAGAAATGTCCACAAGCTACTATGACTATATTTCATTTGTAATAAATTTTAATCATTTGTGACAGCGTTGTTAAGAATTTTGTCTGTCTGTTACAGAGTTATTTCACAAGGAAAAAATATTGTACAGATGTGAGTCATCGTCTTAGTCATTGGCAAAATCATTGTTACTTGATATCAGCTGAAGCTGAATTAAATTAGTCACTGGTACATTTGTCAATTGGAGCCAGTAAGTCTGCCCTATTTAATTATAAAATAATTTGTACTGAGTAAATTATGGGCATAACCACCATAGAAATCATATTACTTCAAATTAGCAAGTTCTATTTTTTAGAGTTGGAAGATAATTATTATCTCTTTTAAAAAATAGAGCTTAACAATTTTTAAACTGTGTTCATGTGCATTTATAAAATTTTTCTTATCAATGAGATAAGAGTAATCAGCTAAAAATTCTATGCAGAATCATGGTTATAAAAAATAAAAGTAAAAAACTCCTGTGATACAGTAATTTTTATGATTTAATTTTAATTAAATTCTTTAGCTTTGGGGTCCGGGAGATAGCATAGAGTTAAGGCATTTATCTTTCATGCAAAAGGTCATCGGTTCAAATCCCAGTGCCCCATATGGTCCCCCGTGCCTGCCAGGAGCAATTTCTGAGCATGGAGCCAGGAGTAACCCCTGAGCCCTTCCGGGTGTGACCCAAAAACCAAAAAAAAAAAAAAATTCTTTAGCTTTTTAAAAATGTATTAGAATATGATATATGGTATCTTCTGCATGGGCAAAACTGGCCAGTTAATTTTTAGATTCAATATTATTGTTTCAATTACTCTTAGAGAAAAAGGAGATTGAGCATTTTAACAATTGACTATATGTGTTACATTTAGAAAGTGGTACTCATAAGATTTAAATTCAGAACAAGTGTTCTTTGTCTTGTTGCACCATTCATTATTTTCATATCACATGTCATGGAGTCACCAATGCACTCTTGTCACTCACTAATTTTTTTAGGGGTCAAAATGTTCTATGCTACACTGTTCTAAGGCTTTCTCCTGGTTTTTCACTTAGGAATTACTCATGAAAGACTTAGGGGACAACACAGGGTGACAGAGATCAAATTCACATCAGCCATGTGCGAGGCAAACAACCTACCCTCTATACTATATCTCTGGCTTCACTTGACTTTTTATTTACATCAATGAATGTATTTGAATTACCATATGTTCTCTTTATTCTGCAGTGCAAACTAGAATATCAGGCATGTGTCTTGGGAAAACAAATCTCAGTCAAGTGCGAAGGTCGCTGCCCTTGTCCTTCAGATGAGTCCACAAGTACAAGCAGAAGTGTTAAGAGAGGTAAGTGATGAAAATTGTCTTATGCTTCCATGTTTACTCCTGCTCTTTGTATATTCTTGTAATCAATATTGTTCAGAAAAAATATTCAATAACTTAATAGTATTTATATTATAGGTGAAAGGTTCTTTCCTTTTACCACAGTCTAGGTAGTAATGATTTTCTATAGATTTTAATTTACCTAATTAATATTAGATGGACACTACTTTATATTTTGTTCACTGTCTAAAAGAAATCTAAATTTATTATTAGTTTTTTAAATGTATCTAATATTTCTTCTTTTAAATCAAGCATTTTTATGCTAAAATTATAAATATAAAATCATTTTAAAATAAAATGTCTAATATATCTGTAGATCTAATAATCTGCTTGCATAATTTCACTGAATATTTTCACAAATTAATACGTCTTAACTGAGGGGGCTGGAGTGATAGTACAGCAGTAGGGTGTTTGCCTTGCATGCTGCTGACACAGGACAGACATCGGTTTGATCCCTGGACTCTCATATGGTCCCCCAAGCCAGGAGTGATTTCTGAGCACAAAGCCAGGAGTAACCCCTGAGCGTCACACCAGATGTGACCCAAAAAACAAAAAACAAAAAAAATTAAAGTCTTAACCTCTCTTTCTATTTGTTTGATGTCTATTAAAATAATTAGATACATTAATACCTATATGTAACATGTAATTTAAAACTTTGTATATTGTGGTAGTATATTTGGGATTATTTATATATTTAATACCATTTATATCTTTATTTTATGGATACAGCATTGCATCATAACAATAGATGTTTCAGGTGTATATCATTATAATTAAGTGGGTGTGTTTGTTGTTTTTTTATTTCTATGGTTTATTTTTTTTTTTTTTTTGGTTTTTGGGCCACACCCAGTGACGCTCAGGGGTTACTCCTGGCTATGCGCTCAGAAGTTGCTCCTGGCAGGCACGGGGGACCATATGGGAACCAGGGGATCGAACCGTGGTCCGTCCTAGGTAAGGCAGCAGGCACCTTACCTCCTGCGCCACCTCCTGGCTCCCCTATGGTTTACTTTTAGCTTAAAAATTAATTCTCATAGCTGCTAACTTTGGTCTTTGTGCTCTAAATTAAAAAGGAAATTTAAAGAATATATATTAATTGAAGTCAAAGACTATTGTGAAAAATCCTATTAACATCCTTTATATATTTTTTTAACTATAGATCCTTTTATGGGGGAGGATGGAGTGTTTGGGGCACCAAGTTGTTCTCAGAGCTTATTCCTGACTCTGTGCTCAGGTATCACTTCTGTCAGGGCCTTTGACTTTTGCTCTGTCCTCAACAAAAAGGTTCTTTGGATTGTCTATTTCCAGGGGAGAGCAGCAGTTCCTTCCCTTTCCTGCATCTCTCCTGTGGTTGTCTACCCACTTGTCCATGCATGTGCACTTCTGCCTAGTTAGTCGTGTGTATTTGTTTATATGTGTAATTGTGTGTGTATGCTTGTGCATGAATCTGTCACATAGAGGAAATATAAACCAAACCTCAATATTGCTGCCATGGGGTCTGATGTGCTCAGATTCCTCAGAATATGTAACAGAAATTTAAATGGAATGAGTGTTGGTGTTGTTTTTATTGGTTGCACCAAATCTTTGTGCAAGACATGCTCCTTATCCGCTGTAACTAGGCACCACTCTCAGAAGATTGGAGAGCCAGCACAGGTTATATTTCACATGGCCAACAGGGATTTGATCATTAACATCCTATAAGGTGCCCTGAGACCCTCCCAGAGTGCCCCAAGGCACAACTGGATGTGACCCTACCCATACTAAATCTTTATTCGGAGAATTGATTTTTGTCTTCTTTTTCTAAAACTTGGAATAATGGATAAGCATACAGAAAAAAAGTATCGTCAAGTTTACTTATTTAAGCTTTGTGTTTTATAAATTTGGCCTATTTTCTATTCCATGCTGTAGACTTATTTAATTACTTATTAAATATAAATGTTGATACTTAAATGATACCACTGATACTAGTTCATTCATAAGTGATATTTAAGATAATCAAAAAATATAAGACTACATAAACTGCACATATTTAGTAAAGCTAATGGTTATTTTGTTAACAGTAAATTAATTTATATTCAAATAAATTATGAACTGCTTTCTTATGTTTTATATAAGAAACATATTTTATATATAATATAAATATATATATATTTCTTATATTCTTATATATAATATATATTATATATATTTCTTTTTTTTTTTTTTTTGGTTTTTGGGTTACACCCAGCAGTGCTCAGGGGTTACTCCTGGCTCCATGCTCAGAAATTGCTCCTGACAGGCACCGGGGGACCATATGGGGCACCGGGATTTGAACCGATGACCTTTTGCATGAAAGGCAAACGCCTTACCTCCATGCTATCTCCCGGGCCCAATATTTCTTATATAGAAAATGATAAGCAGAAAAATACCAAATGTTGAAAGAAAAGGCTTCTTCATTAAACAGCAGACTTCTTGCTTCACACTACCCTAGGGCCAACTTTTAAGTTTAGTTTTGCTGGATACGTCACTCACATATTCCTAATCCATTTTCTTCAGCATAAAACTATTTAATATGACCTTGTCTGTATCTTTCAGCTCTTACATATATAAAATTTGTTTTATTTTAACTATTGTATTTCTGTATTTCTGCTTTAGTTATCTCCTCTCCTGTTGGCATCTGAATATTACTTTGGACTTGATGTTAATCTGTCATGTTGTTCAATGGTTAATTCTTATTCATTTAATTTTAAACTAGTAAAAATACTAAGTGCCTATTTCTAAGATACCATGGTCTGTTGTTATGATCTTCCTTCAGCCATATTTTCTGCTTTAAACATTTTAGTAAGATTTATTTAATATAGAGTCAGTTTCTCAAAATCTCCTCTGAACACGAAAGAAACTCATTAAACATTAGATAAGAGAGTAACACATCCAAGAAAAGAGTCTCATATGAATAAAGAATAAATAGGTCCTGTTGTTTAAATTCAGAAGTACAATATTTATATTAGAATGCCAAGAAGGAAATTTCCTTAAAGTCATATCATTAAGGGTTAAGGATCATTTGTGTTTAGTTGTGCATAGAAAGAAAAACAACAATTTAAATTAATTCTGCTCTGATAAATTGTCAGGGCAAAGGAGCAATGGTATTTTGCTAACTATTGTAGCAAATCAGTAGAGAAATAGAAAATTGTGTCATTTCTACACAGTTCCAAAGGCCAAGAAACATGGGAAATGTATAACTTTGTTCAGTATAATTTTTAATCTTTCACCTAGCATTTGCATTAGTATGGTTTCTGGAGATATTTCAATGTGTGAAATTTTATTTAATAGAATCTATTCTAAAAATATTTGGAAAGAAATAGTTTTCATGGAATATTTTTTAAATATTTCTGACTATAGGGATTTGAGAGAGAGTACAAAACTTGCCTTATATATGGCTGACTCAGGTCTGATCCCTGTTATTTGATATGATTCCCTAAGTTCAACAAGAATGGTCCCTGAGTATAAAGACAGACGTAAGCCATGAGCAAATGTTACCCAAATAAAACAAACAACTCAGTATGACTTCCTACATTTGAATTCAAGTGATTCATTATACAGTATTCACAATTTTAAAGCACTATGAATTTTGAATGACATTCAGATACCTTTAGACTAGTAAAAATATTTTTCCATATAGTAGAAAAAATTAAGTACACTTGCTCTCATTATATTCAATAACAGATGTGTTTATGTCTAAGTATATGCATTCAAGTAACAAATAAAAATGATTACTTTTTAATTTTTAATTCTAACTTCTCACATTATATAAATTGATAATCAAATAACCCTTTTCTATTGGAAATGTGATAGCCTTATGTGTTTTAAGTCAATATACTCTAAGTCAGATGAATGTTTTGGTCATTATTGAAATCTTACAGGTTTCTTTCTTTTTAAGGTTAAGTGTGTTTTTCCACAAATATGGAATTATCATTTGGAAAGTTAACTAACATAATTAAAATAATATTGTGATAACAGATGATTTTTGTTATTTTTGTTTGGGATCACATCTGGTATTACTCATGACTCACTTAGGGTCTTGCTTACTGATTTTATTTGGGATCACATCTGGTATCTGGTATTATGGGGAGTTGGAAATCATCAGGTCAGCAGCATGCCAGGCAAGCTATCTCAAACTATCGCTTTAAGATAATTTCTTTTTTGGGGGGATTGGTTTTGGGGTCACACCCAGCAGGGCTTAGGGGTTACTCCTAGCTCTACACTCAGAAATCGTCCCTGTCAGGCTCGGGGAACCATATGGGATGTCAGGATTCAAACTACCATCCTTCTGCATGCAAGGCAAATGCCTTACCTCTATGTTATCTCTCCAGCCCCGATAATTCTTTTTTTTTAAATAATTTTTATTGAGACCAATGTAACATACAAGTCTTTCACACTTATATTTAAGGTACATAGTAACTGAATTAGAGCTATTCCCACCAACAGTGTTGACCTCTCCATTACTGTTTCCAGCATGCATCACCCTTAACTCCATTCTTAGCCCTCTGGACTGCTAGATTAACGGGTCTCTTCGGTTTATAGTTTGTTGTAGTTTTGATCTCTTGATTCTATTGTCATTGATTTTGGGTTAGATATTTAGGCCTGATAGTTATTTATTTCCACTCAATGCTCATTTGACTATTTTGCCGCTCCCAGTACCATCCACTTTTTTTAAAGCTAATTCTTAAAGGTCACATATTCTATATAACTAATAAATATGACACTCAGAATTGAGAACTTGAACACTGAGGACCATTTTCCATAGACATATCTGTAAATGCATTATATATATAAATATATACATAATACAGTTACAAATATCTTAAGAAACTTATAGGATAAAGATCAAGAACATTTGGAAATGACCTTGGAAACATTTATTTTGTAATTAGCAAATATGAAGTCAGTGATGTAGTTTACCGAAAATGCTAGGTTTTACCCATTGTGGTACCAAAACTCTGTAGACATTGCATTCTATAAGTGATCCATTTTCTGTGTAGATTAAGAAGATATTTGAAATACATCTTCCTGTAGTTTCAAATTTAAATTTGTTAAGCTCCAAGATACTTGTCTTTTATATATTTGTTTTAATCTAACCATTTGTTTTATATATAATTCTAATGTTCATTAAGTTTACTATCACTTAATGTTTATCCTCTTTCTTAATATGTATGAACATATGTTAACATTTCTATAACATGAAATGTTGATTTTGAGTAAAGATGGCTATAATTATGGAAAAAATATAAAATAATTTAACATTATAAAACAGGCAAAAAACCAGTTTACTAATTATATAAAAAATTAACACTGTGGTAGAAATTAGCAATTTTGAAGAATGTAAAGTTTTCTTAAAAAAAAAAAAAACGGAAGCCAGGAGGTGGTGCAGGAGGTAAGGTGCCTGCTGCCTTGCCTGCGCTAGCCTAGGACAGACCAAGGTTCGATCCCCCGGTTCCCATATGGTCCCCCTTGCCTGCCAGGAGCGACTTCTGAGCGCATAGTCAGGAGTAACCCCTGAAGCGTCACTGGGTGTGGCCCCAAAACAAAAACAAAAACAAACAAACAAAAAAAAACTAGAACTAGGGTCAGAGTGGTGGCACTAGATGTAAGGCATCTGTCTGCTTTGCAAGCACTAGACTAAGATGGACCACAGTTCAATCTCCCAGCATCCCATATGGTCCCCCCAAGTCAGGAATGACTTCTGAGAACATAGCCAGGAGTAACCCCTGAGCGTCAACGGGTGTGGCCCAAAGAATAAACAAACAAACGAACAAACAAAAAACTAGAATTAGAGCCACTAGATAATCTAGAAGTCACTGTTTTGCACATGTATGTAAAAGAAACAAAACAAATATTTATAGATATATTTGCTCTTCATTGCAAATTGCAGAATTGTTCTTAATAGCGAAATAAAGAAATTATCCAAGTCTCCACTGATATATACTGATAATTTGTGACTCTAGATATATATGTAAGTATAGATTTTTCAAAAATGTATTATACATTGCCATAAATAATATGGAATACTGACACACATTGTTAAGATGTGTTATAAAATATGTAAAGAAATATCTTCCTTGAGAATAAATTTTTCTCCTATTTGCAACATGTTTGAATCTTAAGAACATGCTGCCTGATAAAGTAAACCAGACAAAGGGGAAATTTTCAATATTTCTTATATATAGAACTTAAAAATTAATATTTAAAAGTAAAAAGTACAACAGTCCATGCAAGAGTGAGGAGGTGCAAGAAATAGGGAAGATGTGGACAAAGGATTCTAGAATGAAGTTACATAGGATTGATGTCGAGAGATGTAACTGGTTGCATTTTGACTGTAATTCATATTATATTAATCCTAAACACTTATTGACCATATTGATTCCCAGTGATTGACCCCCAGTATTTCCGTATTGATCTCTGAGTGACCATATCAACTCCCAGGCATGCTTTGATTTATATGAAAAATATCCATGCAGATTTATTTCTATATATACACAAATATACCCATATCTATTTAATATATATTTAGTTAAAATATGATTACTGTCAAGCAAATCAACACATATGATATATGTTGTGTTTAATTTTAATTCACATAATTTTATTAGAAAAATACAAATTATTTCTGTCTTATTTTGAATCAATAATATTTTTAAAGGATCACTGTGAAATAGTTAAAAATTGTACATGATTGTGTTTCAGTGATACAATGTTCTAACAATAAATTACAATATATAATTTTATATCTATACTAGACAGGCCTGAAAACAAAATGATGACCAAACCCTGAAAAAGCTATTGGGGTGTAGGCACTTTATGATGGTAGATATCCCAAGCTATATTGGTATGCAGGAAAAATTGAAGTTAGATACATGCACACTAATTATAAAAGAATAGAATATTTGATTCATTTGAGCAAGATATATAAAAAAACTTTAAGTTCTTGAATAAAGTATTTCCAAAATAAGTTTCCCAAATTATATCTGTATTTTATTTGTATAAAATTAATATAACATAAAATTAATATAAAATAAATTTTATTTGTACAAATTATATCTGTGTTTTCTGCTATTTAGGGAATACTATGCATTCACCTATGTGTATATATATATATATATATATATTTGTCATACTGCAACATATCAGATTCCTTTTTATCAATAGCTAAGAATCATATAATTTCCCATATTTCTTTCCATTTAAGAATGTCAGACTTAAATAAATTTTACCTGACAGGAAGCATAATTCATTGGCTAAGAATTTTATTAGTTACTGGGAATTATGTAACTTACCATATTTCCCTTCTCTAGAGTGTCAGAATGAAATACAATTTAACTGGCAGGTAATCTAATTAATTGGCTAAGTGTATAGATTTTAGAAGAGTATATCTGCCCGTGTTTTCTACATGGCCCTTGACAATGTATTCAAGTGCATGAATCTCACTATTCTTTTCCATAAAATATGAACTATATAAATCATAAAATCCATGGCTGTTTGTTTGTCAAATAAAACCACTATTGCATTTCTTTTTCAATTTTACTGATGTTGCAAATACATTTCTAACTAAATCTTAGTGATCTACCTTTTCATATATCAAAGTCATTTGTTATTTAATTTATGTGTCATTTTTTTCAAAACAGGAATACAAAATATGTGAATTTTCATCCTCTTTATAATCAATATATCATTTTGAAATCACCTATACATTGGGAGATTCAAATAGAGCAATAGTACAATGTTATGGCCCATAAATTGTCATTAATAAATTTCTTTGATAAATTATTCACTTTATGTTTTTGTTTTGGGGCCACATTTGCAATGCTCAGGGCTCACTCCTGTCTCTACACTTAGTGATCACTCCTGTAGAGTTCATGAAACTATAATGTGGTGCTGACAAGCCAATCTGGATCACCACGTGCAAGAAAAACACCTCCATTCTGTTCTATCTCTTGGGTCCATCGTTTACATTTTTGTAGTTAACAGCATGTGTTAACATCTTAACATCTAAAGCATCTTAGCATCTTAACAGCATGTGTTTATATATAAGTATTTAACTTTTATTTATAAAATCATGCTAACTTATGACTGTTCAAATAAATATCCATATATTGGTACAAAATATATTTTCATATTTGTACATTGCTATGATTAAAACATCCTATTAATGATTTAGAGGTTTAGAGGATGCAGTTTTCACAAAAGTTCTGAACATGTTGTTAAAGCCTGTACTTCACTTCTTTAGCACTCAGACTTTATTTAAATTTTTATTTTTCAGACTTTATTTATATTTGCTTAAATTTTTGGATTTGGTTACTTTATGTCAGGATGGATAAATATTAAAATAAGTACTTGGCATTAAAGGACTAGAAAGAAGGTTAGAATAAATCAAAAATGATGTCAACAATCTGAACAAAACTTTTGCCCCAACATTTTTTTTGCCAGGTGGCATTTCTAAATCTAAATATTCAGCAACATAGTACAATAGTATGTTCAGTTTTTTGTCTTGCCCTGCATTATTACATACAAATAAAAAATGTACTGTGTTCTATTTCAGTCATCACTGTACTCACAAATTTTAATGAGCAGCTAGATATCATTTACAAACATGAATATATAGTTCTGTTTTAAAAATCTACCTCAGCAATGACGTGTGCATTAATTTCTGTACTATATCTCTTCAACTCCTTATTTTACGTTATTTTTATATTTAACTGTATGCCTGTATCCATGATATGTTATAAAATAATACATAATGTCTTAAATGTATTTTACATTTCTTCTTAAATGTTTTTATATTTTCTAATTAATAAATTTTTGGTTTTAGTTTAGTTTTTTTTGAGGGAGATTATTTGTTCCATTGATAATTTCTATAATTATTAAAGAAGTCAGTGCAAAATGTTTCTCTTGCTCCATCAAGTTTAGAAAATTATCAATGAACAGTCCTCATCCTTAACATCTTCCAATCCTTAATTTCACTTCCATGTTTCACACACATACCCCACCACCATTTTTGTGCTTGAATATTTTATGATAACTTCCCTTGGTGAAGTTTGATTTTAAATATTAAAGTAATTTAAAATATTAAGATGCATTTCTAGAACATTAATATTAATGTTATTTTTATATATTAATATAACATTAATATTTATGTTACCATAAAATGTAATATTATATATTAATATATATTAATATTATATTAATATAACATTAATATTTATGTTACCATAAAATTAATATAACATTAATATTTATGTTACCATAAAATGTCCTATTCTTTGATCATGCAACTGTCCCTTTTGACTCAATGTACTAATATGTCTGGTGTTCTAGTGTAGTGCCAGTTCCATTCAAACTTGAGAATTGATAAAGAAATATTGAGTTCTGAGGTAACCACTGTCACATGCTGCCAAATAGGTCATTTCCTAGAAACTATATTTCTTAAAAACGGACTGTTAACATAGAACTTTTATCTCTGATGTGGTAGGCTGTTAGTATAGAACTTATGTTTGTGATATGTTAGGCTGATTGTATGGAATTGGTAATGTTTATTGGTCTTTATGGCTACAACACCAGAGCCTCTTGTGATTTATGGTAATACAAGATAGTGTTTAAACATTTCCTGAAAAAAGGAACCTAAGTGTTCAACAATGGGGATATGGTTAAATAGACATATGATGGAATACTATACATTGTCTAAAATATAATTATACAGAGTATATGGTTACATGGGAATGCTTCTTTAAAGGATTAGATAGGGAGTAGAAAAATAAAGATTAAGGTGCTTGCCTTGAAACCTATTGATATGAGATTGATCATTAATACCAAATACGGTCCCCTATACACCTCTCGGAATCAATCCTAAGCAGAGCCAAGAATACCCAAGTAAAACTGGATGTGGTGCACCGCAAACACAAATAAATATAAAATATGATATAATGCAACATATATTGCTATGTATATCTAGGATGACAGATATTAAAATGTATACTATGTAGAAGTAAGACTGGAAAGAAATATGTTTCACATGTAAGTAAGATAGGGAGAAAATCATTAAAATGTCTAAATAGTAGAATGATGAGTGATCATACATATTTTTGCAATATGCATAAATTTTTCATCAAACATTTCAAATTTTAACACAGCTATTCTATTTCTTCACATTCATCTCAATAGTTCACAATTTTTGAAAAGAGATGTGTGTTACTTTGTCCATTGAAGAACTATTCACAGTAACCTGGATAGAAACAATTCACATTTCTAAGAATGACTGGAGAAAGAAAATATTGTATGTGATGTATGTACATACACATATATTTACTATGAAATTTATATATACACACAATGAAATTCTACTCAGTTATAAAAAATGAAATACAATTTACCACTACTGTAACTAAAGGTATTAATAAATGAAGTTCATTTAGAGGGGAAGTAAAATGCATAATGATTTCTCTGATGTCTGAGATAAAAACGACAGTAGGTGAATAGTAGATAATCAAATACAAAAGATCTTGATTATTGCCCTACATAATTGAACTTAACAAGATGAGTAAGAAGCATGGAAGTAGCAGGGCATTGTATTAATAAAGAAGCTGTCACTGCTGAAGGAAATAGTGTTAGAATATTGTATGCACAAAACTATCATGAAGAGTATTTTAACCCAGTGTTTCAGTTAAAACTAGGAAAAATAAAATGCAGTGAAAACAAATAAAATCATATGTCCACAATAATTGCTTACAAATATTCATAATAGTATTATTTATAAGTATATAAAATGTAACAAGCAGTATTATTGGTAAAAATGCATGGTAATGTTAAAAATTAAGGACCAGAGAAATGGTATAAAGAGGAAGGCATTCACCTTTATGTGGTGAACATGGATTTGATCGCTGGCATTATGTGTAGTTTCCTTAGCGTACCAGTATTGATCCCTGAGTGCATCAAGGTGTAATTCCTATACTTACCCACCTCAATAATAAATGTTGAAAATCAATGCAGTTAATATGTAAATATGTTTTTCTATAGAAAAATCTATTTTGCTATGATAAAAGTTCATCATATGTGTCTATAAAGTCCCTATTCATTAATATGAGAATTGCATTATATATTCAGTACTGTAGGTTGCTTTAAGCAATATGAAATTTAAGTTTGAACCGCGGTACTTTTCTGTCAGGTATGTGGGTAATCTGCTTTATCTGCCTGCTTTAGAAAAGGAATTGAAGAAAGAGATCACTACATCTTGGGTAGACTGGAAACAAAGTCTCCATTATATTCCTTCAAGTCTTGAACTCTTTTCTTTATATCAAATAAGTATCACTGGATTCTAGATATAGTGTTTCTCTCCAAATTCATGTGCATTTTTATCTTATTCTAGCATGATAAAGTCTCTCTACTCTTTGGGATTTCTTTCAACTCACTGTCTACTCAATTCCACTAAATCCATTCCACATTTCCTCTAAAGAAACATAATTGCAGGGTGGAAGAGGTCAAATTGCCTGTAATTCCATGATTAAAAAACTCTAAAATTTTCGGTATTCTTTTCAGTTACTTGCTAAATGTATGGGAATGTGAGAAGCAACATTACCTACAAAGACTTGCCATGCACATGGAAATTCTCTATTCTCATTCTGTACTTTAGTCAAACTCTCAGCTATAATTTTCAGAGCTTTCACTCTGGCTATACTTTTTCTTTTCCGTATCTTCTGTTCCATTTTATCACCTTTCATTTTCTTGAAACATCCCTTAATAATTTTATTTAATGGACCTATAAATGGTAGATATTTTGTGATATTCAGTATTAGAAAAGTATCTAGATTTTAGGATTAATAAGTAATTTGCCTAGGAGGAAATAACAGCTAACATATATTCTCTTCAAAATTGAATGGGTTGATAGTTTGCCTTTATAACTCAATATTGATAAAAATAGTACTTTTATATCATATCAAGGGTGATCCTGAAAATATATCATTGAAGTATACCAATGACATTAATGTTATACTTAAGATTCAACCAAACTTATTTTCCTCACATTATTTATTATTTTAAAGAAGCAAGACTATCATAGAGCATTGAGTTTCATTTTTTGTTGCTAGTCATTAAGAGAACTATATGCCTGTGTATTGCCTTTAAAATACTGTACATCAGTCCATCTGATCATTTTGTTATATATTTTAGTGACATCTAAGCATACATAACAAATTTAATCTACACGATGATTTCTTAAGCAAAAATTTCTTCCAATTTTTACAAATTCTAAGATACTTTCTAATAGTCTTGTCTTTCATATAAATATGTTTATATTAATACTTAAATAGGTTAGTCAAATTATTTTTATTAAAATGCTACAGCTTTTGGCATTAGTTCTAATAAGCTATTAGTTTGCTTCAGGTTTTATTTCTTGTCATTTTGGATGTATCTCATATTCCAGATCAAATTACATATAATTTATACATTCTAAAAA
>PVKC010030840.1:0-14608 GCA_004027635.1 Crocidura indochinensis
AATTGAGTGGTGTTGTCCTTAGACTCTGAACCCTAACATGCTATAGCTGGAGTGGTGACAGGTAAAGGGGAAACAGGGCGCCTAGAAAGTATGGTACAGATGGAAAACAATTATGATAGGTCAGTCTCCAACTATTTTTTAACATCCCTTTCTGAATAAAGGGAAAATAAATGGAGCCTCTAATGGGAGCCTTTAATAGCCACATGGTATAAAATGGGCACAGAATTTTCCTTTCACGTCACATTTCTATGGAATATGTACTACTAGCATCATTAGAAAATGGCCAATTCTGATAATGGCTTCTGACTCTTCAGGTAGCCTAGTAAAGCTGATATGTCTATGGCATTTTCAGGAGGCAGCACAAGGCAGGGGGCAGGGTAGATTTCCTTTTCTGCATTAAATATAACACCCCAGGGGTCTGGGAGATAGCATGGAGGTAAGGCGTTTGCCTTCCATGCAAAAGGTCATCGGTTCGAATCCTGGTGCCCCATATGGTCCTCCGTGCCTGCCAGGAGCAATTTCTGAGCATGGAGCCAGGAGTAACCCCTGAGCACTGCCGGGTGTGACCCAAAAACAAATAAACAAACAAAAATAACACCCCAATGCCACTCCCTACACTCTCTGACAAAACGGCACAGCTCTGTGACTGAAATCAATAACATGAGCAACTATATCCTTTCAGGTGAGATTGCACAATGGAACTGAAAGCTCTGGCTCTTTCTTTTCATAAGGAAATTGGCCTGTTACCAGAAAACCCAGCAGCCCCTGCCCATAGCCACCATCTTGGCAGAAAAAAATTGGCCTGGCTCCTCCACCAAACTCCAAAAGAAAATAATGCCCACAACTCTTCCCAGGTTGCTTGATCTGGGCTGATACCTTTGTGGCTTTCTCAGAAACGGTGGGGCAGATTCCCCTTTCAGTATGAACTACTGTAGCCCAACATGACACTCTATGTTAGGGGTGGCGAACACGCGCTCTCAAGCCGCATGTGGCTCCGGGCCAAAATGAATGCGACTCTTTGCCTCTTATCATTATTTTGTATACTGTGACTCTTTGCCAAGTTTGGATTTTGTTCTGTTGCTTCTGAGGAGGGACCTTTGAGGAGAGATCTCTGAGGGTTAGTCCCGCCCCTAGGCTGCGTCCTCCCATCTCCCATCCCTCGGAAACAACTGCACGGGCCAGCGAGCGGGGGCCCTGTGTGGCACATGTTGGGTCACATCTTGCCATTAGTTCTTAGTGTGGAGGACGCAGCACACCCTCACCATCACTGCAGGATTTTGACCCTTACTCAAAATGGCAAAATGCAATATGTGTTTAATATATTATTGTTAAAATTATATGCTTTTATGTGAGTGTTTGTTTTGGCAAGTTACTGTGTGGTGTGGCTCTCTGATGCTCACAGTTTAAAATTTTGGCTCTTTGTGTTGAACTTGTTCACTACCCCTGCCCTTCTGACAGAAATGGCCCAGCTCTATGACTTAACCTTATCAAATTGGTGAGTTACCAAATTTGTTTTAGATCTATGGATCCTGAACACTTCAATATTTTATAATAGTGTCAGCCCAATAGTATCACAGGAAATCTAATGGTAAAGATACATAGGATTCTACCAAGTTCAGTGAACATAAACAGTAACATAGAAGGCTCAACTAGCACCAACATCAGCTTAGTAAATCCATAGACATTGACTTTAATATCACCATGGAGAGATATAAAATCATTTCAATTTGACCCTATTGATGGGGCCAGAGAGATTGCACAGTGGTAGGACATTTGCCTTGCATGCAGCCGGTCCAGGACAGACGGGTTCGAATTCTGGCATTCCATATGGTCCCACATGCCTGCCAGGGGCAATTTCTGAGCACAGAGCCAGGAGTAACTCCTGAGCACCACCGGATGTGACCCAAACACACAAAAAAAAAAATTGACCCTGTTGATCTATATTTTGATAATTCCATTTGCTTTTGTGTTGTAACAAGTAATACGTTTGTACCTGTATGAAGGCAGACTACGGTGGTGAGTGGAAAATTGGGAACACTAGTGAAGGGAATATTACATTGGTAATGGCATTGGTGTTTGAACTGAAATGCCTGAAATGACTTGGTAAATTATGGTGTTATAATAAAAATTGGAAGAAGTAAAAAGAAAATGACCATTTCCTACTCACCATATGCTGGGAATATTCATTTGCTGGGATCAGTTGATTGCAATGATGACAGTGGATTTTCTTTTTAGAAATTGAACCTCTGTTCCCTAAAGAAGCACAAAAATAACAGTTTGCATGGCCTACAGATGTGATATAGTCCAGGGTTTACCTAACTCTGCCTGTCCTGCCCTCACAACTCTCACTTCAGTCACCTGTATTCTTTCCTTCAGAGCCACACAGGCAGCTTTGATCCTGAAAGAGACAAGGTCTGGAGCAAGACTGGTTTCTAAGGCAATAAAAAGAACTGTACGTTTATCCTGTTAAATTGATTTTATTCATCAAATTCCTGGCTCAGTGATCCAAGTAAGGAAAATTGTCCATATTGTTAAGTATGTGAAATCTGTGTTGTATTGCTTCATTGAAATTATATTATGTTGATGAAGTGGTGTGGGTTGTGTTGAATCACAACTGTGCTAAAATTGAAGGAAATGTACATGCCCTTAACATTCCAGTTTTCCTTTTGGATTTGGGTAGGTTGTTTACAAGAAGTATTTACTGATCAAAGGGTTTTAGCCTTTACCACATGTAACCATATTATTGAAATTACAGTCAATAGAAGGGCAGCCTGTGTCCTCTTATTAAGAGGCAACCAGGTTCTGACACCATGAAGGGCTATTGGGAGCCAACATAGAGGCTAAAAGTCAGCGTCCATAGGATGGTGATAAGGCTCTGAATTGGTGTTTAAACTCAGGTTACCAATCTTATTTCTACTTCAACAAGTTCTTGTTTCACCTGTATGAAAGAATGAGATAACTGTATCTCTGCCAGACTGAGAATATGATAGAGGAGATTAAAATAGCTTTCTTTGGAGATTTTTTTTGCCTATATGTGTATGTGTGTACGCATATGCCTGCGTGCATACATACACACATGTGTGGGCTCCTTACACCCTATAAACCTGGGTATCCATAGATCTGGTTCTATACTCAGAGATCAATCCTGGAAGGGCTACAGTGACCATATATGGTCCTGGGTATCGAACTCAGGTAACCCATCCTCAGGCTAGTTTTGAAAAAGCACAGAAGACACACCAGAGGCATCATGATAACTGGACTAGAAATAGAATAATAAGCTTAATAACTGAACCATGCTTCACCCCTCTCCCCAGGCTCCTTCACATCCTCAGGATTCTTCTTTGCATCGAATTCAATAGCCCACTCCCAAAGCTTCTCTTTCACTCTCCTGCTGGGGCTGCTCACCTTTCTTAAGCAGAGACCATTCACTCTGACACACTTTGCGGTGCTGGGCCAAGCCCTGGAGTGGTATGTTCCAGCCGCACCCCATACATTGTTCCATCTGTTTGCCATGGTGATGCTTATGGGCTTCCACCTTGCACGAGCTCACAGCAAGTTCACCTAACTGGCACACAACATGCTCCTGGAGTTCTGTGGTCTGCAAGAAAGCAGGTGAGACAGACATGGTCAGCAACCATAAGTTTCATTGTCTTATTACAACCACAGCAATTCTTCTGACAAGCAGCTGGGCACAGGAGGAGGCTCTGACCCTAGAGAGGACTGACTATTGTTTCCCATGACTTTCTGGGAGGACAAGAGGGAAACTAAGCTTTGCTTTATTTTATTACTTTATTTTATTTTTGTTTGGGGGGCCACAGCTGGTGGTGCTCAGAGGTTACTCCTGGCTCTGCACTCAAGAATCTCTCCTACAGGGTTCAGGCGGCCATATAGGATATCAGGATCCAGACTAGGGTTGGCAGCATGCAAGGCAAGCACCCTAATTACTGTACTATCTTGACCTGGTCAGGTTTTAAGTAAGTTGACTTCCCCACCTCCCTCTTCACCCAAGTTGGCCTCAGAACAGTAAAGGAACCAGGTGACTCTCAGCACCTGTAGCTGATAGAGTGCCTCTACCTCAGGGGTCCTCAAACTTTTTAAACAGGGGGCCAGTTCACTGTACCTCAGATCGTTGGAGGCCGGACTATACTAAAAACAAAAACTACGAACAAATTCCTATGCACACTGCATATATCTTATTTTGAAGTGAAGAAACAAAATATGAACAAATACAGTATGTGGCCCACGGGCCGTAGTTTGAGGACCACTGCTCTACCTAAACCCCAAGTCCTTTTCCCTCTCTTACTGTCTTGACTCCTGGAGGGGAGCATTCAGGATGGAGACTTCCAGCTCCCTGTGGCAGTGGCCAGCTCAATGAGAAGGAAGTGTTTGTGGGATCCACTGAGTTGAAATGGATGTCTGAGCCCGAGGGTCCCCAGAAAGTTAGATAAGGGGTTCCATAAAGAATGGACACAAAGGCAAGAAAGAGGAGTCGGCTTTTGATTAATGCTTACTTTGACTGCTTTGTGTAGGCCTACCTCTCTGGGACTACTCATCACAAATCTTACAAGTAAGGCCGGCATTTCCTGAAACAGGTCCCTCCTACCCTTGCCTTACTGGACCCCCTGAGCTTGTAGGAAAAGATTGGGAAATTGGGGAAACTGGTCAGTGTAAGGAACTAAACTCATCTTACAGTTTCATTCACAGATGATGGAGGCAGCCATGACAGTAAGGGCCAAGGGTCCCCACAGCAGCCCAGTAAGTTGCATTAGGGGTCAGACTGAAGGGTTGGAGGCACTGTGTCCATTACCTTCCTGAGTCACCTCACCTGCTGGTGCTCACTCTTAAGGTGTGCTTCCAACTTCTCCTGGAACTGGGGTTCCTTGCTTTCTGGACTGTGGACCAGGAACCTCAAGCAGTGGGCCTCGTGGAGGACCAGGTTGGTGGAGGCGATGCTTTTTTTGCTGCAGGAAGAAAGAAAATGGGCCTATTTCATAGTAGAAAACATGGAGCATGTTCACACATGGGGCAGCTTGATGAAATAGAACATCTAAGAATAAGATGTTCCCATCCAGAGAGGTATAAAGAGGTTAAGGTATTTGCCCTTGTATTGGCTGACTCAGGCTTGATCCTCAACACCAAATGGTTCCCTGAGCATCACAGAGGAGAGCTGTAGGCTCTGATCACTGCCAAGATATCTCAGGTAATCCCTTGCACTGTAGTGCCGGAGCAGCACCCATCATATACTGTGCCCTCTCATTGAACTGCCAGCCAAGGGTCTCTAGGAGGGGCCTCCCTGGACACCAGCTTGGAGGCCTCACCCCAAATTAGAAGCACAATAGCTGGTATCTGGTGGCCTCACAAGCCTGACATCTGATCTCCATCAACCCTCATCAGGACGAGCTCCAGCAAGGAATTGTTGGGGTTAGAGTGTCCCATGCGCCTGAGTGCTATTTATTCCACAAGAGTCTCCTTAGGCATATCAGTAACATGCTTTCTAAAAGTACCACAAATGTGTTAATATTGTCTGTGCCATAGTAAACTGTATTTTTGTTTATTTTGTCTTATCGAGGAGTGCTTTTTGTTTCCTTTTGTTGTTTTTGTTGTTGGGGAGTATGGGGACACTATACCTAACAGTGATCAGGGGCTACTCCTGGCTCTGTGCTCAGCAATCACTCCTGGCAGTGCTCGGGGGACCATATAGGATGCCAGTGATCAAAACTGGTCTGTCAGATGCAAGGCAAACATCCTAGCCCCGATTGTACTATTGCTCCAGCCCTCATACGTTTTTTTTCTTAACATAAGCTAACAAATATCAAGTTTCTCCAAATACTGCTTTTCTTTTCAACTGAAGCCCTGTGTCCCTCATAGAGGGGAAGCCTGTCTGGCTATGCACCCTGTTTCCTAAAAGACATGCATTCTACACATTCCTGTCCCCAGGATCACCTAGGAAACCCAAGAGGCACTTCAGGGAAAGCCCCAAAACAGAACTTGTTTGAGTTCCATGTGGTCTGCATTGCTTTAACCTTCCTCACCACCAGGGCCGGAACTCCTTTCACTAATAGTGCCTGTCAGGTCCCTGGGGAGAGAATGATTCGGGGAGCTGATACTTTGGGGTAGGCAGTGGGAATATGACCCAGGGTAGTGTCCCAAGGCTCACTCCTCTGGTCATAAATACAGTCAGCTCTAGCACAGGGAGGGTGTGTGGCACCAAAGCAGCCACTTGTTCCCTTTATCCTTACCCATCGGTCTGGTCTGGCTGCCACCCCCAAGCTCTTCCTGAGACACTAGAGAGCCAGAAAGCCTAACTGGAGCTCAGTTCACAGGAGAGAAGGATCTTCCTGGCTCCTTTGTTCCCTTATAGGGAACAAGTTAGGAGAGGCCCTATCAAAAATTGTATCCCCTAAATTAGAAATGCGGACTGCTCCTTCTGCGCTGTCCTCTTCTCCACTTCTACCCCATCCCCACCCCACTCCCACAGCTCCTTCTCCAGGCAAGAGTGAGAATGATTTGAGACATACTAGTCATCCAGGGTCTTTCTGGTGTGGGGACTGAGTAGGTGTGACACATAGGAATATCCCAGAAAGGATGGTTAACCTGGTGATTTAACTTGAGCCTAAATATCTCAGAGTATGAGCAGTTATGAAAGCAGTTCCCTCTCACCCAGAAATCTTTTCCTCCCGGACAAGAACCTGACCCTTTCCCCTCACCTTAGAAACAGTCCTGGCCTGTCTACTCCCTCAGACAGACAGGCCCAGAAAACCACTGCAGAAAGCAAAGCCTTACCAGTTCCGGCACACTTGGAAATCTCCTCCATCCATGGCTAGTTTTCCTGTTGTGTTTCGTCTTCACAGAGAAACAAAACTGAAAGTATTCTTGCAACCCAACCCACTGAGGGAGGAGTTTCAGAATTGGCAGCTGGGTTGCCCAGGTTCCTTTGGTGGGTTAGTAAAGCTGCTAGGGACATGGCCAGTCTCACTTGCCTTTGACCCTTCTGGACAGTGAGCCAGTGCTGCTGTTACCAGCTAAATCTATGTCTAGGTGGGGGAGCCAGAAGCCAGCCACCCTACAGCCCTCCCTGCTTATGCTGGCCTTGTGGAGCCTGAGGGCTACTACTGGCGCCTGAGCTGCATTTCCTGAACTTCCTACACTTTGTTGACAATCTGGAAGTGTGTTTGAGAGGAATTATGAACGTGTGTGTGTGTGGGGGGGGTGATGTGGGCGGGGGGTGAAGGGGCTTTGCTCCAGGATGGCAGGTTCAGGAATCCTGTTCTCTAGCATTCACTAACCTAGGACCACTCACTTCCATTATCCCAAGTTTCTCTTTTTCTCCCTGACAGCTGCAGGTCACAATTGAGAAGATGCTTTGACTTACATCATTATTATGCTTCTTTTTAATTAAAATTTTTATTTATTTATTTATTTAAAGAAAATGCATCACATAATTGACATACTTGATCATAACACATTTGTTTCCATATAAGTTAAAGCAAAGTTGTTGAAAACATTGAAAGAAAAGGAAAAAGGAAATGGAAGAGAAGAGAAAAAGAGAGAGTAAAAAGAAGAGCACAGTAGCGAGCTCATTTGTGAAAATTATTGTATCACCAATAAAGCTTTAGTAAGCTCTTGTTATAAATTGGGTTGTTCATTTAGGGATGACAGCATCAAATAACTGAAGTCCAGAAATTCTAAGCTACGATACTATGAATTTTAAGGGTATATACTCTGCTGTAGGGCATCCTGGAAGAAGGCCCAGTTTGAACATGGTGACTGTATTTATCGTAACTGGAAAAAAGGGAGATACACAGGAAGGTGCCTGCACTCGCTCCAAAAATAAATAAATAAATAAATAAATAAATAAATAAAAGCTTTGGTGATATCAGTTCACCTGGCAAACCTGTGGCTAGATCAGTGTCCCTGAAGGGTATTGTTGAGGGACAATGATAAGACAGGCCATTGGGAAAACAGTGATTCTGGGTGATAGAGGAAGCAAGCGTGGCATCTCCAGAGTCAGGGCTTGGCCTACCCTCTCCTCCTGAGAGGGCCAGCTTAATGAATAGGGTACCAAAAAACAATTCTTTATCAGGTTTTGAACCCAAAAAGAAAAGCCAGAACTGGTCTTTCTGGGAGGGCCCTCTACACCAAGGAGCTGAGGCTACATCCTCAAGGTGTCATGAGCTGTACCTGGACTCACCCTAGCCTTTGGGCCAAATGTGATATGGAACTTTAGGAGTCTAAATATTTTGCACTAAATTACTTCCAGGTAAGAATGTGCCCTCGAGTAAGAGCTATATCCAAGAGAGATCCATGATCCAAACAATTACACAAATTTAGACGAACTAGAGACCAAAATGATAGTATAGCAGGTAAGGCACTTGCCTTACAAAGGTTTGATCTCCAGCATCCAATATGGTCCCCAGGAGGGCTTTCTGAGTACAGAGCTAGGAGTAACCCCTGAACTGCTAGATGTGTTCCAAAAACAAAGAAAAATGTAGACAAACTGATGGAAAGCTTCAATATTAAAAAAAATCAAGTTCTGTTAAAGGTAATATATTCAAAATTATGAATCATAATTTTACTAAGGTAACATAGAATGTTTGTGTTCTTTTCTCTTTTAACTTTTATTCTTGTTTAGGTAGTATGGTTAATGGTATTATGATTAATATGTGTTAATATTTATTGCTTTGGTATACAGTTGCAGCAATATTATTACCACTAAAGTGGTGGATTTTTCTCATAGGGAAAATCAGGGTTCAATAGTGAAATATATAGAAATGAGAAAACAGGGGCTATAGTGATAGCATAACAGGTAAGGCATTGCATACAGTTGATCCATGGCATTCCAAATAGTCTCTGAACCAGCCCTGAACCAAGGAGTGATCCCTGAGCACAGAGCCAGAAGTAAGCACTGAGCACCACTGGCGGACCTGAAACATCAACAACAAAAAAGAGAAAATGCTAGGATTATTTTAAATTGCAATTCCTTAAAAATATTTGAATATCCTACATATTATACTGAATTATCTTTAAGGGGATTTAATACATATTTTGTTTCTCAGATTTTTAGTTGTGAAAGTTGAGTCCATCTTGGGGCCAGGAAGGTTCAAAGGACTGGCATGCTGGATGCCCAGGTAATATTATCAGCATGAAGGATAGAGTAACCCAGGGGTTATTAGACATTTCTGACTACTTCCATTAACCCCAAATCGAAAGTAATACCCCTGCTACCTGTATCGTCTCCCTGGTCCAACTTCAAGCAAAAAGTTCCATCTTTAATTACCTTCAGTAATCATTGTATTATTGGCAAAAACAAGAAAGTAAATGAGAAATTTTAATTGTGGATTTCCCCACTTGTTGGAACACTTTATTTGAACTTCAGTGAGCATACTATACACATATATTTACAATGGGGAACCATATGAGATGCAAGGGTAGGATCCACGTTGGCCCAGAACAAGACAAGCTGCCCAAGACAATTGTCCTCTATGCCATCACCTCATCCCTATGTCTGGACATTGATGCTGGAAGGAAGGTCTGTAGTTTTCAAGGGTGTGCACATTTGGAATAACAGCACAACTTAGGGAAATCTACCCACTACCATTTATCTAACCCCAGGGGTTGGTCTCACTGGTTCAGCAAGTGGCTGGATTCTTGATCTAGTAAAGGATCTAACTAATTCTAACCTGCAGAGAAGTTGGGGTCACAGTCAAAAGTCATGATAATTCTTACACCAAAAGATGGTTCCTGCAACTTAAACATTTGGCCCTTGGTCTTCTCATCTGAAGTCTGGAGAGGGGATGGGTATAGTAAGTATTATTGAAGATTCCAGATGTGAGTTCTGCAAGGAGGTAAAGATACTCAGCACTCTGGCTGCACTACTGCTGAGGAGAGAGTGAAGGGCCCCCTCTGACAATACCTTGCCCTGGTGAACCTATCAAAGATGGAGAAGTGAGGCTGGGAAAGTCTGGAATGTGGAAAACACAGGATAGCTACCTGCACCAAAGTATAGGCAAGAGCTTCATGTAGCTGACCAGGCTGGCACATAGGAAAAGAAACACAGTAAAATCATGTGCTGGGCACTTTGGATATAAGAAAACAAAATGTTGAAGTTACTTACCTCCTCCACTACCCCTACTTAGTAAACATTTCAAGGTAGATTTTCCTGGGTCCTCAGGGCTTTCTCAGACTCCAGAAATAAACAAGCATGAATTAATGGGACTCCTCTTATACTGAGCAACAACACAGCAGCTGAGAAAATCCTCTAAAGTTTTCTCATGTTCCTGGCAAGACCAAGGGCCAAAGGTTTAAGTTGCAGGCACCATTCCTGGGAGTAAGAGTTATCACGACTTTTGACTGATGACCCCAACTTCTCAGGTGATTTGATGAAGGCCCCTCAGTGAGAGTCAGAGTTGAGATAAAAGTCAGTTGACTTGACTTAGGTCTGTAAGTTAGCAAGAAACCATCCACCATACATGACAGCTCAGGGTAGGAGTTCAAGGAGCCAGGAGCTCAGAGACATGTGTAGCATCCTCTGCAGCTGGGAAAATTTCTTAATTCCTGAGATCTTTGCTCCCCACTCCTGTCACCCCCAAGAATCTTGTGCATATCAGAAATAAAATCTAACAGTCTTCCCATGCAATCACTCAGAATGAAAAAGGTAGAAAAGAAAAGAGGGGTGCATAATTGGGACATCCCAAAGGATTGGAATTAGAGTTGGGTACAGGAGGATAATTAATAATAACCTTGGCTTTTTGTCACCTATACCCCAGTTTCTTTTTTAAAACACTTCCTCTTTCTGACTGCTTTTTCCCTTCTTGATGTTTGTTAACATTCTCTACAGAGACGACTGCTGACTTTACCCAGAATACCTGTGAACTCCCTGGTTGTGGTTATTGACTTGTGTGCTGGCCCTGCTGACTTGCCTTCACCAAACCATAGAATCAGGTGATTCAGTCATTCCTGGCAGGTTTCAGGGGACCATTTATGGTGCTGGACATCAAGCCAAGGTTAGCTGCGAGCAAAGCAAGAACACTGCTCACTGAATTATCTTTCTGGTTCCTGACCAAACTTCTGATCCAACTTGTTTTGTTGAAAGGACTCCTGTGTGTAAGCCTCTGAAAGGGTGTCCTGAACAGTAGGAGACCAGTGCCTCTGCCCTTGATACCTGTGAGGGAGGTGTACATGCCTGAACCCAGAAAGCAGGAGTTAGTCTTGCCCTACATACTCTCAGAGCAACATTGAGGCCATTGTGAGTAAGGTTATGTGAGAGACTATCTTACTTTGAAGTAAAATTTATGATAACAGGGCCTGCCCCAGAGCCGTCACTTTTTTACCTGTTTGCATTTGGACCACACCAGGCAGTGCTCAGGGATTACTCCTGGGTCTGCACTTGGGAGTCACTCTTGATGCAATTTGGGAGACCATATGGAGTGCCAACGATTGAATTGGGGTTGGTCACATGTAAGGCAAGTACCCTGACCACTGTACTATCACTCCAGCTCAAGTAATCTATATTTTTAACCAAAATGTGTATTTCTGTGGACACAAAATCTGTTCTTTTTTCCTACCCACCATGAAATCAGGGCTTGACTGCATGATTTCATCATTAATGCCACCCATCTTTGGCTGATCACTCCTCCTTAACCCTGATCCCATCAAAAGTGATGAGAAATGCTCTGTATTCTCACAGCACTGTGGCTGCTTGCTTGGCAGTTGCCAGGACTTTCTGGCAGAAATTTTTGTGTCAGGGCTATGGGTTGGGGAGGAGTGAGGGCTGATGGAGATCTGGCCATCAGCCCAATGCTCTCCCTCTGGTAGGGTAGCCAGTTCTTAGAATGAACTTGGAAGTGGTCCTTGATATTTTGATGCAATGGTTTGAGGATAGAAGGAGAGACAAGGAGTAAAAATGTTGTGGAGGACAGGCGGAAACATGCAAAGATTATTTGCAGTGGTTAGCTTTGAGAAGGAACTTCTATTAGGCTTTATTCCTCCAGGAATCACTGTGTTCAGAAAAATGAGGTCACTCCAGGGAGGCCTTGCATCTCAGACAAAAATTATACAGTGGGGCTATGCATGCTTGCGTGGGTTGTGCCTTGGAAAGGATCTTGTGGTCAGAATGGTCTGAGTCCTGGGAGATGTGATCACTGAGATTGCAGCCTCCAAAAAACAATGTTTGGGTGGGAGTTTGTTTTTCAGACCACATGCAATTGCATCAAATGACTGGTCTCTGGGAGGAAGTCAACCTGGGGTATCTCTGATTGTGTATGGGGCAGACTCTGGGCCTGGATGATGAACAACTAGGGGTGCCCATTGACTCCTGTTCAACTGGCAAATGGCGGGGGAGGGGTTGTCACTAGTCTCCTAGGTGAAAAAGAGAAGCCCCAGGGCTATTGTGATTTGTGATTCTGGGTACTTTCCCTTCTCAGCCTCAACCATGTGTCTCCACTCCCCTTCTCCACTCTTCTCTTGGATAAGGCACCTGTTTACCCATTTCTGAGATGGCAGCCATCTCAGCTTCCCTCCTCTCTAAGTGGCATTGGTGGGCCAGTGTTCTGGGCCTTCAGGTTTCAATCAACTATGAGCCACTTCATCATCACCAGAGCTTCTGGGACAAAATGACTGGCTGTGAACATTAACTCTTTTGTTGTTACTTTTGGGAACAGGGTGAGGGAGGAAGTGAAAGAGGAATTTGTACAAATTCTGAGCATTATTTTGTTATCAGGTACAGGGCTGAATTTACTGAGCCTGAGTAAACCATAGTGGCAAGCAGTTATTCAGACCACCTCAAAATATATAGGGTTTTCTAATAGCCCCTAATGGAAACATATTAATATCTTGATTAAAAACATCCTCCTTGATTCATATGCATTTCTTTTGACCTATATTAGGTGTCCTATTGTCTTTCTTAGAGAATAGCTTGTACTGACTGAGATACGCTGTGTCCATCTCATACTTTTCCAGTCATAGGGTCCTATGGTTGATATCATTTGTAGTGGGATTACTTCTGGCTATGCACTCAGAAATTGCTCCTGGCTTGGGGGACCATATGGGATGATGGGGGATCGAACTGCAGTCTGTCCTAGGTCAGTGTGTGCAAGGCAAATGCCCTACCACTGCACTATGGCTTTGGCCCCCAAATGGTCACTTACATTCTAAATTAATCTTTTATGTTAAACTGCATATAATACAATCCTGATACTAATTTCCAGGTAACATTAAATTTCATAGGTTAAAGGCACTTTCCTGGGGCCCGGGAGATAGCATGGAGGTAAGGCGTTTGCCTTTCATGCAGAAGGTCATCGGTTCGAATCCTGGTGCCCCATATGGTCCCCCGTGCCTGCCAGGAGCAATTTCTGAGCATGGAGCCAGGAGTAACCCCTGAGCACTGCCGGGTGTGACCCAAAAACAAAAAAAACAAAAACAAAAACAAAAAAGGCACTTTCCTCTCACTTCAGTTACCAGGTGCAAGTCCCAGTCACAATTCCTCATTGGCTGCATATTCTTAGCAATCATGTCCCACTACCTCTTCAATATATCAGTCACAAAAAGCTTATCAGTGGGGGTGCTGTACAAGCCTCCACTTTTAATCAGTTGGCCACAAATATCAAAGTTCCCCTGACTTCCACAGATATAACTCACTAAAACTCAGGAAAGGGCTATACTTGAAGCCATAGTTTTATCATTTAGGATACAAACTAGGCCCATCCAGATGCAGAGACAACAGCACAAGATCTAGCAGCTCCCAAACGAGTAGCATCCATGTCCCCAGGGGAGAATTATTGCCCTAGCATACGAATGTGTGATTACTAACCAAGGAAGTTTATCTGCTCCTCAGTGTTCAGAGTTTTGAACTAGCATGGAAAGGAAATGAAGACTAAAATTTCCTTTCACTATTATTTCTCTTAACTTAATGAAATTTATTTATTTTTAGTGTAGGTTCTTTTATTTGAAGATGTTTTTATTTTGTCTCAAGCATATATTTAAAGCATATATCATGCATCAATTACCAACAATCTACTCAACTCCTAAATTGGATATAGGAATTAAAATTCATAGTGAGAGAGATAGTACAGCAGGTAAGAAGTTTGCTTTGCATGTGATTGACCCATGTTTGATCCCTGGTATCACAATATTCCCATTAGCCCTACCATGATCCCTAACCATCACCAGGTATGACCCCAAAATAAAAAATTAAAATATATTGCACTAGTTAGTAAATTATTTCCAGCAAAGTTTACAAAGATATATAAATTTTGTTAACATTTTATCAAATTTTTGATTATTTAGTTTCAGGTATTTGTAATGTGTACATTTAAAACTATTTGATAATTGATACAATGGAATATGGTGTAAGACTTGATATAGCAAAAGATTCCAAAAGGCATTGTGGAAAGTTTTCTTAACCATAGCAAATAGAAAAAGGGAGTCACCAACATGGGGAACATATTTTTCTTTTTCTTTCTTTTTTTAATAATAATTTTTATTTTGATCAAGTGGGTTACAAATATTTCACAGTAATGTTTTAGGTACATATTGACATTGAATCATGGGAATTCCCAGTACCAAAGTTGTCCTCCCTCCACCCACCCCCCCATTCCCAGTATGCTTCCCA
>PVKC010030841.1:0-14703 GCA_004027635.1 Crocidura indochinensis
TTTTTTTTTTTTTTTTTTTTTTGGTTTTTGGTTTTTGGGTCACACCCCGTGGTGCTCAGGGGTTACTACTGGCTCCATGCTCAGAAATCACTCCTGGCAGGCACATGGGACCATATGGGATGCTGGGATTCGAACCATCATTGGTCCTGGGTTGGCTGCTTGCAAGGCAAATGCCCTACTGCTGTGCTATCTCTCTGGCCCCTTGAGAATTTCTTAATGTCCTTAGATTCCATATGTGTTGTTCCAAATAGCAAGAGTTCCTATATTTTTTCTATGTCTGAGTAGTGTTTCCTTGTGTGATCATCCGATTTTTAGGTAGCTCTCTAGTTTTGCAAGGGGCCACTACATTCTCATCCAGTGATGCTAGGGAGTCCATACAATGGTAGGGATTGGACCTGCGCCCCTGTACATGCAGGCATGGGCTCAGTCCTTGAGCTCTCTTTCCAGCCCAGTGCACCACATCTTTATTCATTCATTCTTCAGTAGGCATTTAGGTTATTTCCAACTCTTAACTATTGCAAATGGGACTGCAATGAACAGGAAGGTGTATATTTTTGAATTAGTGTCTTTATAGAAAATGGAAAATTAGTGGGGCCGGGCGGTGGCGCTGGAGGTAAGGTGCCTGCCTTGCCTGCGCTAACCTAGGACGGACCGCGGTTCGATCCCCTGGTTCCCTATATGGTCCCCCGTGCCTGCCAGGAGCGACTTCTGAGTGAATAACCAGGAGTAACCCCTGAGTGTCACCAGGTGTGGCCCAAAAACCAAACAAAAAAGAAAAAAAGAAAGTGGAAAATTAAAAAAATTAAAACATATTATTTTTGGTTTTGATTTTGGGGTGTTCAGAGCTTACTCCTGGCTCTGTATTCGGGGGATCACTTCTGGTGGGGATTGGGAGACTCTATGTGACGCTGGGAATTGAACTTGCTTCAACTGCAGGGAGGCAAAAGTCCTCTCCATTGTGCTCTTGCACCAGGCCCTCTTTGTTTCCTTTTATTTGAGGGGAGAGGCATGCCCAGCAGTGCTCAGAGGTCATTCCTGGCTTTGTACTCAGGGGTTAAACTAGGATCAGACACATGCAACGCAAATGCCTTAACTCCTGCCTGTCCCCTTAGCTCTTAGCTGGTGACCATCACACATGCCAGGTGCTGCTCTATGCAAATCGCTTAGATTTCCCCTTCCATAGATCTGAGAGGTAGGTTCTATGACCAATTTGTAGGAGCCCTTCAGGCACAGTGAGGTTTCAGTGATCTGCCCAAATACACACAAGTGGATGACCTGGGTTGTGACCAGGCCATGATGTTCTTCTGGGGATAGAGTATTGAGTTCCCTCAGCAGTCGGTAGCCATTGAGAAGTTCTGAGCAGGAGGGAGAAGCCCTGTTTGCTTTGCTTTTGTGGCAGGGTTTGGTTTAGTTTCAGTGCTGATAAATTGCACAACAAAGAACCACTCTGACACTTGCTTCATCCCTGACTACTCTGAGTGATAGCTTTTTGTCATGAATCAGCAAGCTTTTAGGGTACATCTTCCTTATGCCCAGCATTATGTTCATGGCAGGTCCCCTAGAGGTCCTAGAGTAAGCAGTGGCATCTCCTGGGCTCAAACACCTGCATGAGAATTCAACAGGAGCTCACAGCAAAGTTAGATCTCCCAGAATGTCCTAGTGCTGGGTTGGTTTGGGCTTTGAATGAAGTACTACTGTTTTTCTTGGGTCTACAGATTACAGGGCATCAGGGCATCTTCAAGCTTTTAATCCAGGTGGCAAACATCAGTTGTGCTATTCAAGTTGTTGGGGGTGAATAAACATGTTAGTCTCAGGGTGGGAATAAGGGACTATTAATCACCTTTTTGCCCACCAGCTGGCCACCCTACTCTTTCTGAAAAATACTTCTTTTGGGACCAGAATGATAGTACAGAACACTTGCCTTTCATATGGTCAGCTTGGGTTCGATCCTTTACACCGTATATGGTCCCACAAGCCCCACCAGAAGTGATCCTAAGTGCAGAGCCAGGAGTAACCAGTACCATCATTGGGTGTAGCAACAAAACAAAAAATCACTTCTTGTGAGTGTGCTGACAAAGAAGTGGATTCACTGTATCTCAACCTCCGAGCTTGTTTGTTTTTGGGTCACACCCAGCAGCAGCGCTCAGCTCAGGGGTTACTCCTGATTCTGTGCTCAGAAATCACCTCTGGCAGGCTCGGGTAACCATATGGGATATCGGGATTCAAACCGCCATACATCCTGTGTTGGTTGCATGCAAGGCTTACCATTATGCTATTGCTCCAGCCCCTACCTCCGAGCTTGTTACTCTGGGGTCCTGGGTTTTGAATGAGGAGGGATGCCATTTTGTAAAGGCCACATGGAGTAAGCCACATGCTAGATTTCCACAGCATATTTCTTTTTTTTGGGGGGGGGGGGATGTTTGGGCCACACCCAGTGACGCTCAGGGGTTATTCCTGGCTATGCGCTCAGAAGTCGTTCCTAGCTTGGGGGACCATATGGGAGCCGGGGGATCAAACCGAGGTTCGTCTTAGGCTAGCACAGGCAAGGCAGGCACCTTACCTCCAGTGCCACGGCCCCGCCCCCAGCATACTTCTTTTAACACCACACCAAGCTACCTGGTCATACCAGGTATGACCTTCTAGAGGCAACTCTAATATGCCAGTTTGGGGGCTGTTGGCAGACAGATTAGTTTTGTTCAGTTTTACTCCAGTTGTGTGGTTGCATCCTTCGACTCCTGACCCTAACAGTTACTACTCAAACTTTTTGTGTTTTGTTTTGATTTTGGGTCACACCTGGTGGTGTTCAGGCGTTACTTCTGATTCTGCACTCCTGAATCACTTTTGGTGGGCTTGGAAATCCACATGGGATGCCAGAGATCAAACCTTGGTTGGCTGCATGCAAGGCAAATGCTCCACCTGCTGTGTTATCTTTCTGGCTCCCTAAAGTTCTAATTTGGTGTTCTATCCCTGCTGTATTAATTTAGGGAGCTTGAATGTACACTCAAATCTGCAAACACAGGGCACCATTCTTTTGGCACTGGAGAGTCTTAAGACAATCAGGCCTCCATACTGATTCCTTGCTGAGTCTAGAGCTTGTAGTCCTTAGGCCTGATAGGACAGGGAGGCTGGGGCTTCTGTAGGTGGCCAGGTCTTCTGGTAGTGTGTCCCCATTTCTCTCCCAGGAGGTTGTGCTGTCAGCCTGCCCTGGATGGGGTGGGGGGGAACCATCATTTCCTCACCCTTATCTTCACACGGCTGTTGCTCCAAAGCTGGGGTCCTTGGAGCCCTGAGTGCCTCTGCCTCTTGAGATGCCCTAATGGAGCCTGGGCCAGTCCCTGGAGAGTCTTATGCAGACTCAAGACTTTATCTACGAGCTCTGCCTTCCACAAGCCTCTCTCCTGTGAAGGCTTATCTTTCACCAGCTGGCGGACCCTGGAAGAGACAGAAGGCCTGACACAAAGCACCTGGGGACCTTGTGATGAGAGCTGAGAACTGCTGTCTGACCCAGCAGCATCTGTTGTCAAGGGGAACCGACCCCCATTGGGAAGAGGGACAGGCCTAGGCGGATCCTGAGGCCCAGGTGAGGAGGTGGTTCAGTCCTCCAGCCCCTTCTTGGGCTTCTGGCCCCTCCTTCCACCTAAGGTTTCTGGATTGAAAACACCAGCCTGTTTCTGGGAAGGAAGCTGTGGGTGTTGGTTGCATCCTGATGCAGATGGGCCATTCTGGGCATAACATCCCCAAGTGTGGCACCCACAATTGGTACATTAGTCTCCCTCACCTCCCTGAGCCCTCCATTTCTAGAGGAGCCTGTGGGGGTAGAAGTAACCATTAAGTCTCAGAGACTGTGCCAATGGGCTGAAGTGTGAGCTGCATAGGGCGTGGGGGGATGGTCTAGAAGCTCCTGTGCCCCTGTGTCTCACCTAAGGGAGACTGAGTTCAGGAACAGCCCCCTTCAGAGCCACAAAGCTAGTGGTCTTTGCTTGCTAGTTGCCAGGCAACCCAGGATGAGCCATCGAGGTCATTTCTCAGATAATTCTGGCTTTCTTTACAGCCTGTTAGCAGATGGTTCTGTGAGCAGCCAGCCCCATCCCCAGCAGAAATCGATGGTGGGGGCTCTGCTGTCCACTTCTGGCAGCCACAGTGACAATGACCGAGATGAGAAATCTTGTGAGGGCCCTCACCCTGTATTGGGGTTATGAAATTTGACTGTATCAGCTCCAGGCAGTGATCTTCTCTCTGGTCCATGGAGGGAGGAAGAATGGATAATGGGCATCAGGAAATACCTACATTAGACTCAGAACACACCATGGTTGGGTAAGCACTGCCCCAAATCTCTTTATGCAAGGGTACCTCTGAAAAGGAGGTACATAGCAATTGGGTGGGGTACTTTTCCATGCTATATTTTTATTTTTTAATTTGATTAAATTGTTTTTATTTACAGTATTGGTATTAAACCCAAGGCCTCATAAGTGTACCTGGATAATTCGGAGATGATGTCACAAGTTGATCCTGGATGCATTTTGCCAGGAGGTTAAATTTGAGGACAAGAGATATGGATGGATGGTTCTCAGCCTGTCACATTCTGCTGCTTTTCCCCAGGGATAGAACTGATCATGACTAGATTGTGACTCTTACTCATCTCAGGAAACTTCAGCAGTGACTCCTCAGCATGATGTCCTTGTCTTATCTTCTGAAGTGTGAGGAGCCTTAATGCTCTAACAGAAACATGCAACTGCAAGTCAGTGTTTTTTTTTTTTTTTTTCCTTTTTCAGGACAAGGACAAATTCCCTGAAGAACTTTGCAGCATCCCACGTTCTCTTTGCCTGGTTGCAAGATGTATCGTTCATCTTCCAGGAAAAGTTGCCTAATAGACACAGAGGTTCATTCATCTGCTCCCAAGAGAAAGACAGATGGTCACGTGGCAAGGTTCTGGGTCCCATGAGGCTCCCATAAGCCACAACTGGTCTAGAAGCAGAACAGTGGACCAGCGGTTTGTCTGCAGGCAACATATCCATGCTGGAGAAGGGGCTGTGCGATCCCTCCCTCTGCCTCCCCACACCTCCATTCATCACCTTTGCTGCTGGGCCTTGTTCAGCACAGCTTGGTGTACTGTGTTCCTTCAAAAGACTCTCATTTTGGGGCCGGGCAGTGGCGCTGAAGGTAAGGTGACTGCCTTGCCTGCGCTAGCCTAGGACGGACCACGATTCGATCCCCCGGTTTCCCATATGGTCCCCCAAGCCAGGAGCAACTTCTGAGCACATAGCCAGGAGTAACCCCTGAGCGTCACCGGGTGTGGCCCCAAAACAAAAACAAAAACAAACAAACAAAAAAAGACAAAAGACTCTCATTTTTGTGAGGACAGAGGATATAAGTCATTGTCCTTTATCCATGGAACTCACTTAGGATCATTCCACTGTGGTCTTAATGTGTAATAATTCCTAATGTGTGAGCTCAGAGACCACCTCATGGGATCTGCTGGTTTGCACACTGACATAGATTTGGAACAACAGTCAGGCAGGTCTGTGGTGATGCCAGATCAGACAAAGAGACTACCAAACCTGTAACACACTAAGGTGATGGCCTACTGGGACCACTGCCATGTATGTGGACCATTGGTGTGTGTGTGTAGGCTCCTGAAATCACATGGTAGTGGTGCTTGCACACCCATTTGGTTGCAGGGTGCCAGTGATCACACATGTTGTGGTGCTGCTAGGTATCCTAGAGGGTAGTACCCTCACCCCCCAATTGCATTTAGGATGATGTTGGAGATTAAACTTGAACTAGCAGCCTCATACCTCCAAGGAAAACTTTCTACTATAAGGTTCCACTTGCTGTAATCTATCTCAGGGTTTGAAGCAGGGTCGAAGTACAAATTAATAACCAAGACACTCATAGGGGAAGAAAAGCATGGAGTCATGAGGCTTCCAGCCTCTTGGACTGAGGGTCTGCCAAACAGACCTCTCCACTATCTTTATTGACCATCTCAATCCACAGCAGAGATGGGGGCTGGGGGTGGATGAAGTGATGAACAAAAGTACCTATCTCAAGCAAATGGAGTCTAAGTGGGCCTTTCACATGTTAAAAAGAATGGGTGAAAAGGAAAGAGGAAGCTGGGGAAAGTCCTTATTTTGGGTAAAAACTATATTCCAACACTCTACCACTTACCTATTCCTGGAGCTTGAGATCATCATATTATTATTATGTTTTGTTTTGCAGTTTGCTTGTTTGTTTTTTGGTTTGTGGTTTTTGGGTCACACCCGGTGGTGCTCAGGGGTTATTCCTGCCTCTCTGCTCAGAAATTGCTTCAGGCAGGTACGGGGGACCTGTTTTGCGTTTTTTGACATACCAGCAGTCCTCAGGTCTTATTCCTTTCTCACGGTCTCTCTCTCTTTTTTTTTTTTTTTGGTTTTTTTTTGGGTCACACCCGGCAGTGCTCAGGGGTTACTCCTGGCTCCATGCTCAGAAATTGCTCCTGGCAGGCACGGGGACCATATGGGGCACCGGGATTCGAACCGATGACCTTTTGCATGAAAGGCAAATGCCTTACCTCCATGCTATCCTCCCAGGCCCCACGTTCTCTCTCTCTTTTTCTCTCTGTACTTAGGGTTCTATATGGGGTGCTGTGAATTGAATCTGGGTCAACTGCATGCAAGGCCAGAGACTTACTGTGGGTTTCCCCTCCCCCAACTTCTTATTTATCTCATTTGAATGATCAGAACTGCCCATTCCAGAACCTGGAGTGGGGGAAAATTTATAAAAATAGGTGTTAGATGATTATAATGATTCAGATAGGTGATCAGATATAGATGCCTGTTAAGCCTTTCTCCATCCCCACCTTCTTGATTCTCTTGATCTAGAATTTCACCTTGACATGTCAATTGTCTGCTGCTCTGGTAACCATTAGCCAACGCCCATCCTAAGAGGAACTCAAAATATTTGGGCAAAAAATAGACTTCTGGGGCCCGGGAGATAGCATGGAGGTAAGGCATTTGCCTTTCATGCAAAAGGTCATCTATTCGAATCACGGTGCCCCATATGGTCCCCGTGCCTGCCAGGAGCAATTTCTGAGCATGGAGCCAGGAGTAACCCCTGAGCACTGCTGGGTCTGACCCAAAAACCACACACACACACAAAAATAGACTTCTGCTCACGCTTCCTAAGGCTCTAGCCTTATTTGAAAAAGGATAAGCTCACCATCTGATTGGACCTTGTGTTTGAACCTACACTAGGTATTGGTGCATTCTACAAGCCCTACTTTCTATATTGACCCCCCTCCTAAGGTTCCTTAAACCAATAAAAGACACCTCTCCAGATTGTCTGGGGCTTCTGGTTTCAGTCTACAGGACAGAACCTGCACCCCAGCTAGCTGGAATCAATAAACCTGTTTGCTTTTGCATTTTTTGAAGATTTGTGGTCTTTATTTGAGGTGCTGGGCTTTCTCAGACCCTTAACAAAGGGGGCTGACTTGGGGAAACAGGGGGATTAAGAAGAAGAGTTAGGAACCAGAGAGAGATAGCACAGTGGTAGGGTGTTTGCCTTGCAAGCGACCAACCCAGGACCAACGATGGTTTGAATCCAGGCATCCCATATAGTCCTCTGTGCCTACCAGGAGGGATTTCTGAGCAATGAGCCAGGAGTAACCCCTGAGCGCCACAGGGAGCACCAAAAACTAAAACAAACAAACAAACAAACAAACAAAAAAGGAGAGTTAAAGAGAAGTGTGGTAGTAGCGAGAATCAACAGCAAGACTAAACAGAGAGATTCAGATTCAGTATCAGCGATTCAGCAAAGGGAGTGCGTGAGCAAGGAAGCCTGAAGAAGCAGCCTAAAGGGAGACAGAGGCTGAGAGAGCCAGAGAAGAAGCAGAGAAGTGGATGTTAAGAAAAGGCTTAGCATAGAAGCCATGTGAGGAATTGTACATGGTGGTTAGGATAGGACAGTGAAATAAAGCTGGCTGACTCCTGGAACTTCATCTGACTGTTTTGTAATTTTTCTGCCTCACCCTGCAACCTTCAGACCCTCCAGGTCCTAGCAGCTACAGGAGCCAGGCCCAGTCAGCTGAGAAAGGCCTCATCGTTCCTACATCAACTCTAGGACTTTTAACTTATATATTAAAACAACAACTTACTATCTCTTTGGCCCCAATTTATAAAGGATGTAAGAGGATCTGAGTCAAGAAGCAGATGGAGGATCAGATTGATAGGGCATTTGCCTTGCAAGCAGATGACTGGATTTGGTCCCTGGAATCATATATGGTCCCCTGAACACTTCCAGGAATGATTCCTGAATTCAAAGCCAGTACAACCCCTGAACACCTCTAGGTATGAACCAAAAATAAAACAAAACAAAAAGAAGCACAGGGAGAGGTATGGAGAGAGGGCAGATGTTCTACGCCTATATGTACCCTTCTTCCCCAAATCATCATGTGCTGACTAACTGGGTGTTTTTTGGGTTTCATCCTCTGCATTTATTGAGGCTTATTACAAAGACTAGGTTGAAAAACTTACTGACCATTGGCCATTGAACTCAACCACCAGTCCTGCATCCCTTCCAGGAAATCAGGGGACTTATCCCACCTCCTATTCAAACTGGTTCCCAGGCAACATAGGTGCTTTCCAAAGGTTACCTTCATTAATGTAGCAAAAACAAGTTAGAAAAATCCCAAGGCTTTGGGGGAATATGTGAGAAAATACTTTTGTCATGCCAATGACCAAATAAACATGTTTCCTATAAATTATAGGAAACATAATTTATATCATAGAAGGGAAAAAGTACCTAACTCTTATGAGATGTTGTAACTAAAATCACAAAAGCGTCTAGAGAGAAACAGGAGAAAAAAGCTTTGTAATTAGAGGAAAGTAAAGGTTTTGTTTCTATTTTTTTCCCTTTGAGTTTTGGGTCACACCCAGTGGTGCTCAGGGGTTACTTCTAGCTCTGTGCTCAGAAATCACTCCTGGCAGATTGGGGGACCATATAGGATACTGGGGATAGAACCTGATTGGCTACATGCAAGGTAAAAGCCCTACCTATTGTGCTATTGCTTTGGCCTTAGCAAAGGTTAAGTTTTTATAGAGGCACAGAAAGCAAGAATCATTAAAAATGAAGGGGCGGGGCCGGGCGGTAGTGCTGGAGGTAAGGTGCCTGCCTTGCCTGCGCTAGCCTAGGACAGACCGCGGTTCGATCCCCTAGTTCCCCATATGGTCCCCCAAGCCAGGAGTGACTTCTGAGCGCATAGCCAGGAGTAACCCCTGAGCGTCATTGGGTGTGACCCAAAAACCAAAAAAAAAAAAAAATAAAAAAATGAGAAGGGGCTGGAAAGAAGGGGTTAAGGTGCATACCTTAAATGTGAGCCCACTTCAGTTCCATCCCAGGCACCACATATGGTCCTTCAAGCACTTCCTTCTAGCTATGTCTTCAGCCTTCAGGGTTCATTCTGAGTGATGACCTTGCCTCATTTTTTTGCTGAGAGACACAATATTTTATCTTCTCTCCACTGAATCTGCAAGCTCTCCAGTTCTGGCATACCCTGGAGAACCTGCTCTTTCTCAATTGCTATCTCTTCACTTCTCCAAGTTTTTCCTTTTCAGATGGATCATTTTCAAATAGCTTACAAACATCTTTGAAAGCTCCTCATCCAGCATGAACAAAACAAATATCTGCATTTGTTTTCTGTCCTATATAACTTTTTTTTTTTTTTTTTTGCCACACTGAATGGTGCTCAGGAGTTACTCCTGGATCTGCACTCAGAAATCACTTCTGGCAGGCTCAGGGGACCATATGGGATGCCAGGGATTGAACCCAGGTCAGCCGCTTGCAAGACAAAAGCCCTACTGTTTTGTATAACTTAAAGTCACAGAATTAGTGGTTAAAATATATATAAGAGTTAGAGGCTGGAGGGTAGGGCACTTATCTTGTATACATCAGACCATGTACCACATGATCCTCAGTACCACATATGATCCCCTGAGTATTGCCAGGAGCAAGAGTAATTCCTTTCTTTTTTTGGGTCACACCCGGCAGTGCTCAGGGGTTACTCCTGGCTCCATGCTCAGAAATTGCTCCTGGCAGGCACAGGGGACCATATGGGGCACCGGGGAGTAATTCCTGAGTGCAGAACCAGAGTAATCCCTGAGTACCTCTGGGTGCCTAAGATCTTCCACTCACTGAGGGTACCCCTCCTGTCTTGTCTCCATCTTGCCAAATCTAATAGGTAGGATTCTTCTGAATTTTCCTTTTCTTGAAATCTTTCTATTTTGAACATTTCCAGACATAACTAAAATTGAACAATAGGATGATGCCTGAGGTCACCAACCTGTGGCTGCTGTTTCCTGGCCCTCCACACCTCTCTCTGCTCCTCTCTGTTATTTTAGAAACAAAACCCAGTTATTTATTATATTAATGAAGAAATCAATACTCAGTATAGATTCCTAAAAGATAAAGACTTTAGAAAATATGACCATAGTCTCATTGTTAACATAAAAATGAACAGTAATTTCTCAGCACGAGTGTGGGTTTCCCTGATTGCTCCATAAATAAAGGTTTCTGACAGTGGGCTCATTTGCATAAAGAGCCAAACAAGAACCATTCATTGGCCCTTTTACTCCTTTTTTTTTTTTTTTTTTGGTCATGTTTTTTTTTCCTGAAGAAAAGGATCATTGTTTCTGTAGAATACCCCCATTCTGGTTTTGTCCCCTGAGTCCCTGTATTTAACAAATGTTCCTGCTCTGACTAATATCAATTGGAACTGTCTCTGGGCCCACCAGGCTCCTGGGTTAAAAGCAGAAAAGCTGGCACTGCTTTCTCCTTGCCTGACTTCCAGGACATTCCCACTCTGTCAGACCTCCTCAGTTTGCTCCTCTTCTGCCTGGCCTGGGAACTTCTGCCTTCATAGTGGGCAGCTAAACCTCTCCCCCAGACTTTAGCTCACCTGGACACTGGTTCTTCTTCATGCTCCCTGGTGCCCCAACTAGACCCATAGGTGCCAAGATTTCTACTACAACCCCTTTCTCATTGAGTGAATATGCTTCTCTTTGAGAGCCTGGCACTGAAGTCTTCCTTGACTCTTGCCCTCCTCCAATGTCTTCTGCAGCCCACAGGCCTGTCATGGCACCTATGGAAGACACTAGTCTCCAGCCCTGTCTACTCCCAACCCCCTTCACCCGTGCCTGCAACACTGTTCCAGTTCCCTGATTTTTTTCCAGAGGAGGTTTGGGTCATACCTGACGGTACTCAGGGATTATTCCTGTCTCTATTCTCAGGAGTCGCTTCCTGTGATGTATTGCTGGGGTCAAACTAGGATCAGCCACGTGCAAGGCAATCGTTTAACCCCTATCTTTTCAGTTTCCTTACATAATTATTTTCCTTTATTAGTTTTTATTTTGGGGGGCCACACTCAGTGATGCTCAGGGGTCACTCTGGCTATGCACTCAGAAATCACTCCTGGTTCAGGGGACCATATAGGACGCTGGGGATTGAATCCAGGTCAGCCTTGTGCAAGGCAAAAATGCCTTACCACTGTGCTATTGCTTCGGCCCCTCCTTTATTAGTTTTTCAGCAAGGTACCATGGTTTACAAAGTTATACATACATGGGGCCAGAGAGATAGCACAGCGGTAGGACATTTGCCAGCACACAGCTGATACAGAATGGACAGTGGTTTGAATCTTGGTATCTCATATGGTCTCCCAAGCCTGCCAGGAGCAATTTCTGAGCACAGAGCCAGAAGTAGCCCCTGAGGGCTGCTGGGTGTGGCCCAAACCACACCCCCCCCAAATAAAACAATACCCAAACCAAAGTTATACATAGTTGAGTTTCAGGCATATTCCAGTATCAATTCCACCACCTCTGTCAACTTTCCCTTACCTATGTTTCCAGTTCCTGCCCTGACAGGTAATTTTAGTTGTAGTTTGGGTCTCTTGTTTACAATGTGGTTGACATTGTGGTTCAGATATTCATATCTCACCTCTACAACACTGATGTAATTGAGGGAACTGTGCTTCTGGTCCAAATCTTGTGTTCCCCCAGAATTTATTTCTTACCCTGTCTTTGACATTTTTGCAACCCACAGTCAAAAATAAAGTAGGTATCTCCTCTCTGCTATTCTAGATACCACAATACGTGAGATAATCCAGTGTTTGTTTCTTCTTATCTTGACTTACTTCACTTAACATGTTATTCTCCAGTTCCAGCCAAATTGCATGCTTTTATCCTGCGTTGAAGCTTCATAGTATTCCATTGTGTAGATATACCACACCCTTCTTACTCCTTACTCCACTCCACATCCTTTACATCAGTTATCCACAAAGCACAAAGCAATACCATTCCCACTTACAGCTGTGATCATAGTTTCTTCCCTCACCTGTGGAACGAGTGGGGCTGAACATGGCCCACCTCTCCTATGATGCTCTCTCCCTCATTCTCTAGCTGCAAAGACCTCTTCTCATCTCTAAAAAATGTCAGGCCTGGGGCCAGAAAGATTGCACAGCGTAGGGCATTTACCTTGCAAGCAGTCAATCCAAGATGGATGGTGGTTTAAATCCCAGCATCTCATATGTTCCCCTGCCGGGAGCGATTTCTGAGTGCAGAGGCCATAGTAACCCCTGAGAGTTGCTGGGTGTGACCCAAAATTAAAAAATAAATAAATAAATAAATAAAAGTCAGGTCTGGGACCAGAGATAGTACAGGGGTTAAGGTAATTGCCTTTCAGGCAGCTATCTCCAGTTTGGATCCCTAACACTTCATATGATCTCCTAAATTCTCTCAAGAGTGATCCAAGAACACTGATAGGTGTATCCCCTCCCCCAAAAATGTCAAGCCTGGGGCAGGAAAATTGCTTAAGTGTCAAACACATTCTTACCTTGGGCCAGGTCCTGAGTTCAGTCCCCAGGGTTGCATGGGCCCTCCCTAGCATCCTGAGTTACACTGGATGGAACTCTGGAGCTCTCTCAGCACTGGGTTTGGTCCTTAAAATGTCTGTCCTTCCTGATATTCTAACAAGACACCCTCCAGCTGCTCTGCCTTCTTCAGCTGCAGCTTTACCTTCTCAGGGGCCATATTAAGAGTTCCCACCTTTTGTTTTGTCCCCAGTAACATGCATACTAGCTAGGTGCTTCTCTGAGTGGCAACCCAGGTCTACTTTACTTGCTCTTGAATGTGAATTGGATCCCTGATAGTTGGACAATAGGAGTGAGCGACTCTAGCCAACCAGACTCCAGGGCTCTCCCCTGCAGCATTGGAACTGTAGGAGCTCCTGGGATGAATTATTCAGGATGTAAAACCTGGAGCTGGTGGCTAGATATTTTTTGTTATTGTTTTGTTTTTTTACTTAATAAAGTTTTATTTCTCAAAATGTACAATTGGGACCTGCTCACGCATCTTCCCCAGCAGCTGGGGCATCTCCGCCCTTTGTGTTTCTGGTGTAGATCACTTGAGCTCTGTGCTTGGACATGAGTTTAATAAGTCCTTTACTCAGGAGCTCCTGAAGCACTGCCCTGGCTAGGGATCCCCGGATCTTCAGCCTCTCAGAGACAACCGCAGGAGTGATGAGCTTATAATTGGGGACTTCCTTGCAGAGCTTGTCATAGGTGGCTTTGTCCAACAACACTAGGTTATTGAGCTTGTCCCGAACTTTGCCTTTGGACCACTTCTTCTTTTTGGCCTTGCCCCCAGACTTGTTCACGGGGTCCTTGTCTTTCTTGGCCGACTTCCCGGCATCTTTCTTCTTCTTGTCGTCCTTGGGAGGCATCGCGAAGCTCGGAGAGCGGCAGCGAACCCAACAGCCCCACTAAGATGTCGGACCGTGACTAGATTTTTTAATAGCATCTTTAAAAGTGGAGACAGCGCCGGACGTGGTGGCGCGCGCCTGTAGTCCCAGCTACTCGGGAGGCTGAGGCCGGAGGATCGCTTGAGTCCAGGAGTTCTGGGCTGAGTTCGGCATCAATATGGTGATCCCCCGGGAGCGGGGTACCACCAGGTTGCCTAAGGAGGGGCGAACTGGCCCAGGTCGGAAACGGAGCAGGTCAAAGCTCCCGTGCTGATCAGTAGTGGGATCGCGCCTGTGAATAGCCACTGCACTCCAGCCTGGGCAACATAGGGAGACCCTGTCTCTAAAAAAAAAAAAAAAAATGGAGACAGCAAAATGCATGAGATCCTAAGTTTGCTTCTCAATGAGTATTGACAACACCTGATCAAGATAATGTCTATAGCCCCAGAAATTCCTGCTTGCTCTCTTCCTGTTAATGCCCAAACCATGAGCAATCAGCCCAAGTGCTCTAACCTGCGAGAGATATATACTACTGCTGATATATATATTGATATATATATACCAGCATATATATCATATATCACATATATATCATATATACTGAGCCACATCCTTGGCTAAGTCGCATCCTACACTCCCTAGCTGGGTTTTCAAGACCCTCAGCAGGCCAGAGCAGTAGAGTATTTCTCTAATAAATACTCTAGCTAGTCCAGGTCTCATGCATCAATTTGCCCCCTTTGCTGTCATTGCTGCTATGGAGAACTGCAGATGGCACACACACTGAGTTGCAGGTTGCTAGCCATAGTGCACTTTGAGGTGGTGCCAGCACCCCAAAGGTCAGCAGCTGGGATTATACTGGTTATGTCTGGTGTAACTCAGAGCTCATCTATGCAAGGCTGGAAGGGCTTGACCACAGAGTCAGCCATGTTTCCCCCCCCCCCC
>PVKC010030842.1:0-14701 GCA_004027635.1 Crocidura indochinensis
AATTAGAGTTGGGGAATTATTTCATAATGGTTAAATCCAGTCTGATATGGATATGAATTGAACTAGAGGAGATTTGGTCCCCATATGGTCCCCTGATCCAGCACTACCAGATGTGGCCCTCTCAAACCTAAAATAAATAAATAAAAATGAAAAATATTCTAATTATTGACAACATATTGCTATCTTCCTTCTTTCCTACCTTCCTTCCCTACTTCCGTTTTTGTCAATTTCTAAAGATGGAATTTTATTTATTCTTTAATTTTACTAAAACTGGATTTTCCATGGTTTACAAAGTAATAGCCATTTTCTCATTTATAATAAATAATAATCACATATTTCAGAGAGATTTTGAAAGCTTGCTTTGGTTTGTGAAAGAACTTTGTAATTTTCTTTACTGTTTATTTGGCTTTATCCTTGCTTTACAGCTATCTCTGATCTTGTTATCAGAACACTTTGTGTGTTTTCACAATGATTGATAGGATGAGCTCTTGTACTTGATACTTTACTGATTAAGGCTCTGACCAACCAAAAGACAGGCACTGTTTTAATTTGTTTTCTTCCTTCAAACCTTCCTCCTAATGGTCAGGCTTACCTAGACTTCTAACCATGTACATTTTTTTCTCAGTGATTTTCTCTGCTATTCCTATGCAGCTTTTTTTTTTCTTCAGAATCTTAAACATTAATTCTTCTAGCTTAAGACTTATTCTTGTCTTCTTCCAAGAAATTTAGCTGAACTTATTCAGACAAAAAAATTCACAGAAATTTCTGGGATACTAACAGGTGGATCTTCATGGTGTTATAAAAAGTTTTCAGTGTATTTTATCAGATGATAAAAATTTTTATCAGATGATAATCATGTTATTACAGCATTAGGCCATTATCTAATATTAGCAAAGCTTTCCTATATAAATGACAAAAGTAAAGGTATTTATTTCTAATATTTAGTTAAAAGCAAGCATACATTTATGGAAAAATCTTTTCAATTTGACTGTAAAATGAATTATGAACTAGTCAATCATGGAAGAAAATAATCCTCTGTATTCAAGACCTTTCCAATGAGGTTGGACTATACTTAGAAGGAAAGATAATGAAAGATTTTTCATCTTAACTCACAGAATGAGTTTGTAAAAGCAGTCCTTTCTCAGGCCTAGCAGAATTGCATAGCTTATACTTTCTGAGCTTTCTTCCTGTCTTAAGGTACACAGGTTACAAAGTATTGAATAACGTTCTTACCTCTCTAGTGCCATTCTCAAAGATCACATATGTATCAGACTGAATCATGCAACCTACGTGTCACTACTATGAAAATGTTCTGAATCAATTATCTTCTGAATGTGTAAGGTCATTACTAATTGTTATTAAAATGATAATAACATAGATCTAAAATAGGGCTTTTTTTACTAACATGCAAGATTTCTAAATTGTGTGGTTAATCCCTTTCAAACTCAAAATATTATGTTCACCCATCTAACATGTCCCTTTTAAAAAAATACTTTCCCCAGCATATTCTATCAATTTGTTTTTTGTTTGTTTATTTGTTTTGTTTTGCTTTTTTGGACCACACCAGGTGATGCTCAGGGTTACTTACTCCTGGCTATGTGTTCAGAAATCGCTCCTGGCTCAGGGGACTATGTGGGACTCTGGGGTAATCGAACCAAGGTCAGTCTTAGATCTATCTGCAGCATGCAAGGCAAACATCTTACTGCTGAGCTATTGCTCTGGCCCCAATGTTTTTCATTATATAAAATCTTAAGACTTTCTATAGTATTTTCAAAAAAGTAAGATATTAAGAAAAACATATCGGTCAGCATTTTTGTTTTAACCTGTATGTTTTTCTCACCTATTAGTATTTCAAGGTAGCTTTTATATATTTTTTATGCTGCCATGAATAATTTCCACCACTATCGTTACAAATTGTATGTGTTATTATTCCTTCTTGCCCTTTTATTCTGATGTATGATGCTATTAGCATTCTGTTTTCTAAAGCAGATAATGCTGATTAATTATAAGTAGCTAATGCCTTGTGTCCATTTTCCATTGCCACAGAACTCTGAAAAAAACACTTGCTTTGATGCTGTTTTTGAAAATTTACAGCTTATTTAAGACTATTTTGTATCTTGTTGATGTTCTTCTTTATTTCAGAGTGTGAATATAGTTATATCAAAAAACATGAAATCTACTGAGTATACAAGTGATAAGTAATTCTGTATAGCATTAGTTTTTGCATCAATTGTGAATATCTTGTGAATATGTAATTTTTCTTTACATACTTAGCATGTGAAAGTTTTATTTTATAGGATTTAATAAAAGTCATTTTTTTAGTTCTTTTAAATATCCAACTTTATGTATTGAAGTCTAAAAATAAATGAGCACATGCTTCAGGCTAACTCCCTTTGACACAAATGACATAAAACTTTATCTTCAATTAATGAGATTCTTAAGAATTCAAGGATATCTGTTTAAAAAGATCACTATTTACATAATGTTGAATTTTATTTAACATGTGAAACAAAATAAGTTTTGCAAATGTTTTTCAAGAAAATCTTGCAACTTTTACTGATTGATTTTTTAACAAGTAAATCTTATATCTTTAAACATAGGAAATAACAGCATATTGAAGTTCTTTTATTTGAAGAAAAGAGGAAAATATCCTGCTGTTAGAATATTGAAAAATCATTTTTCAGTCATTAAACTTACCTCAAATATCATAGTTAATAGTTGAAAAACCAATACATACCATCATTAAGAGTCTGGCCTTGAATTCGAATAAACAGTCCTGAGTTTGGATTATACCATACACAGACGTTTGATATGTAAATTTCTTAACATTTTTTGTAACTTCCATATATTCTTCTAGAAAATACAGGTAGAAATGCCCATTAGCTTGACTTATTTGGGGATTTATTTGTTCAATTAGTATGAACTCTCTCTATCTTCAGAGACTGCCTAATATGCACAGTGAGGATGTTTCACAATGTTTTATAGAAATTTACAGATTAATGCTAAAACAAATATATACACCTACGCTTTATTTATATATACCTTTGTATATATTTATGAATGTAATAAATAGATACGGTATGATATTATGGAAAATAATTAGCTAAGTTTAGGTTGGGTAAAAACAGATCATTTTGAGTAATAAACATGAGGTGACTTCCAAAGATCACAATGGACTTGTTTATTTTTTAAGTTAGAACTAAATACCCATGCCAAAGATAACAACAATAGAATCAAGAGAACCACATTTTAGCAATCTAAATTTAAAATGGACCCTTTAATTTCACAAGTCATGGGCTAAAAGTGGAGGTTTGTGATGCATTCTGGGAAATTTGATGGAGGGAGGTCAGCACTGGTGGTGGGAATGGCCCTAATTCACTGTCACTATGCTTAAAATCTAACTATGAAGAACTTATCACACAGGGTCTCATTTAAAAATTTATTTTAAAAGTGAAGAAGAAAAACATTCAAGGCAAGTGGAGTTGATTGGGTACAAGAGTTAAGTCTATTTTGACTAAAGAAGAAAAATTCCGCTGTGCCTGAAATTTGGTGTCAGAATAAGGAAATACACATGAAAAGGAAAAATGAAGCAATTGGGATACTTTATTGAATTGTATTCATTAAATATTATTGATTAATATGTAAGTTATTGAATTTATTTATTGAGATTTTTTGTCAGGTTTTCCCACCTAAAATTCTAATTTTAATCTTAATCTTAGCAACTGGAATTTTTTTGGGAAATTATATTTCTTTGATGGATATACTTTGATGGGCAAACCTTCCCTCAAATTTCTGCTCTGATAAATTGAGTATGTACTTCTAATATAATATTTGAATATTATTTAATTGAAAATGGTATGTGTTCTTATTAAATAGATACCTTCTGTAATTTCTGCTCCTTAGTTCTATTCAAACTGCTGATATCTTTAAAAATATGCTTTTTTATTCTTCTCATTGAGACAATAATTCTTAATGTAGTTCCAATAAATTCTTTTTAGCTAGAAAGTTTTTCTTTCTTGCAAGCAGAACTTAAAACTAATGTAACATGTAAAATTTTATATAGAGTAGTGCCAGAGTAACTACTGTGATTAAGGATAGATCTTAGCTAGAATTTAGGCTTCCAAACTTTTAGTAGATATCAAATTGAATTCTGAATGTCATCTTACTCACCTATTAGAAGTAGTTTTCTCAATGTATACATATTATAACTTTGAACTCAAAATATATTTATAAATTACTGTGACAACTTTATTGCCAAATATTTTCCTTATCAAGCATAATGCAAACAACTTGCTTCTTAAAGATCAGTAAGCAATTTGACTAGTTTCCCATGTTACCTATAAATAAATACATTGAATATTTCAATACTTTGAGAACAATTGCTGTATTCAAAGTACTTTAATTTTAGTTGGAGAAAGCTATGAATGACTAGAAATGTAAATAGTTTTAAGTTGAATTAAAATTGTTTAAAAGTAACAAAAGTTAAAGTAATCTACACTCATTCATTATTAAAAAAACAAAAGCCCACTATGATTGAATAAGTAATCTTTTTTGCCATAGATTGGCAACTTCAAAACAAAGTATATCTCATTATTAATGCTGTCTATCAGATCATACTACTATTCTGTACTATGAGAATCTGTTTATTACTTGAAGATAGCTAAAAGTGCTCCCTGAGTTTCAATATCCTGCTATGATGAAACAGGGCTTTTTAACAAGAAAGAAACAGAAGGGGAACAGATGTGAGAAGGAGTTGGCAGGTAAACAAACCCTTTTCTCAGTTTAGATAGAGTGTCCTCTGTTGAATTGCATTCTTAAGAGGAGATCTTTTGAAATGAGTAAAGCTGCTTTTCACAGAAAGAGTAATCTGGCTGTCCTCATTAAGCCATGCAATAAAGCAATCTTTTTGGTTTTACCATTAATGTGCCCTGAGCTAGAGCTGCTTTCCCCAAACTATTTCTACAGCTTAACAATAACAATAGTCTACAACAACAACAACAAAAATGTTTGGTTCTTTTGGTCAATTCATTACTTTTCTTAATTTTAATTTGGGGGACACACCCGGTGACACTCAGGGTTTATTCCTGGCTATGCACTCAGAAATCGCTCCTGAATTGGGGGACCATATGAGACACTGGGAGATCTAACTGTGGCCCTTCCTAGGCTAGTACAGGCAAGGCAAGATGCCTTATCGCTTGCGCCACCGCTCAGACTCCAATTCATTACTCTTATTCTGTAATAACTTTATTCCTCCAAGGTTCAAGGCCAACACAAAATTCTTTTATTTTTTTTTTCAAGGGGGCATATGGATTTGAACCGAATACAAAATTCTTGATGGATAAATGTAGCCAATGATTCTAGTTTTACTGACTGAAACTCCAGTTCCAGTCTGGAACTTTAGTTCCAATTTGTGTGGTTGCACTGCTAGATCTCATTAATGCTTTAGGATTAAATTGAAAGAGACAATTGTACTTCTTAAAAATGTTTTAAATCTATTTATTTAGTTATATAATACTGTATAAGAGCTAGAATCAAGTTCAACGTCACAGTCTCATATTGAGATATGTAACCTAAAGCAAATTACTTACTTTCAGTAGTTTCTTTTTAGATTAGTGGAAATAGAATGTGTGACCTTTGAGAATGACAACCATTCATGTGTCTAATTAAAACTGGAAAAACTGACTTATGAAGGTATATTTCCTGAGTGTAAAACATGTTTTTTGCACTAAAATTTGATATATTTAAAGTTCCACAGAGTAAAGCAGAAAACGTATTTGAAATGTGGAAACATTCAGGAAAATGCTGTAGTCAATAAATTTTCAGAAAATATCACCATATTAATAAAACCACCTTCAAATTCTAAAATTTCAGTATCTTGAGATTCAAAGTGACACAGTGATCCACTAGTACATATTTCTTTTTACAATTAATTTTGTGGCTCTATATTTTATACACAATAAAATTGATTATTTTTAAGTTCAGTATACAATTTTCACAAGTTTGTGCAGTAGTGTGATAATAGCTACATAATTATATAAACATGTTTATAATTTCAAAAAGTCATGTTAGACTCCCTTGAGCCAATCCCTTCCTTTCCTCTAGAATCTCTTTTCTTATTTTTCTCCATTGAACTTTCTCAAAGACCATAGAAACGGAATTATGCAATAAATTACATTTTGCTTAGCATAATAAATTAGAATAATATTCATGTTTGTACTATCTCTAGCTTGCCATAATCTGATCTGTGAAACTGTAAATACTTGACATTTCATGGTAAAATAGCTTTGCAATTAAGTTTTAAATCTTGATATGAAATGATCATGGTTTCATAGATAAGTCAAATTTAATCATGAACATTCTTAAAAGGAGAGAATGTATCTAACTTAAGCTTCTAAAAAAAAGAGAAATGAGATAAAAAGAAAAATCCGAAGACATAGAAGCCAGCAGACTATCATTGATGACTTTGATAAGGAAAAAGAAAAAGGACCACTTGTTAAGAGATGGAGTCATATTTATTAGTTTTCAAATCTGTATATAAACCATCCTTTTTTCTGTTAACCATTATCCTAAGAGAAGCATTAATTCACTGCACATCTTGATTTTTGCTTTAAATGGTCTTTTAGTTTACTGGACATTTACTATGTCCTAACTATTATAAATATAATAGAAAAGTTTACTCACCATAATACATTTTAAATATTTACTAAAGAAACAATAATTTAAGACTAATCATTATTATAAGGCTCCTTCTGCCACACCCTGAGCCCATGTGACTGTGACAAGATGATAAATTTCCCTAAATTTTAATTTTAATTTTTATATATGTATTCATTTGTGTTTTATTTGGGGGTCCCATAACCAGTAGCACTCAGGGGATACTCCTGGCTCTATGCTCAGAAATCGCTCCTGGTAGGCTCTGGGGACCATATGGGATGCTGGGATTCAAACCATGGTCTTCTGCATGCAAAATAAACACCTACCTCCATGCTATCTCTCAGTCCCCTAAATATTAATTTTTAAAGGTAAAATTAATAAGTATTTTAATTGCTCTATTTAAGTACTACTTTTACAAAATTGTTCAATTTGGTTTCAGTCATACAATGTACATCATCTTCTACCAGTACACCCTTCCTGTTACCATCACCAATGACTCTCAGTTCCCTCCCACCAACCCCCCTTTCTCTAGAGCAGTCAAATTGCTTTTCTCTTTCTGTCTGTCTCTTTCTTTCTCTCTCCTCCCTCTTCCTCTCTTTCTCTTTTTCCTTTTTGACAATGTGGTTCACACCATTGTTAATTAATGTTGGGATGTTTTGCTTACTAGTTTCTCCACTTTCAGCACTGAATTCTTGTCTAGAGTGATCATTTCCAACTATCCCAGTAGACCCTTCTACCCTTCTCTACTCTAGCTATACTCATCATTCTTTGTGGTGGGCTTTCTAACCTGGGTTGGACCTCCTGAGCTGACCTTTGTCTCCATTGTCTGGATATTGCTATCATACTATTTCCTGTCTTGCTTCTATCCCACATATGAGAATTTAATTGCATGGTATGTTTAGTGTTTGAAATATAGTTTATTTCAGAAAAAAATCACTAAGTAATGGTTTTATGGATATAATAATTTTGATAACATGAATACTCTTCAATATAGATTTTTATGCTCTCAAAATTTCAGATGTGGGATTGGCAGAAAAAAATTTCAGCTGTGAACATTTTGTTGGTAACATCAAATTAAATACTAATTAAACTAATTAAAATCACATGGCTAAAACTGCAACATAGGATCCTGCATTCTTTTTGTTTCTTTGAAATTATATTTGGACCATTTTTTTTTGTGGTTTTTGGGTCACACCCGGCAGTGCTCAGGGGTTACTCCTGGCTCCATGCTCAGAAATTGCTCCTGGCAGGCACGGGGGACCATATGGGGCACTGGGATTCGAACCGATGACCTTTTGCATGAAAGGCAAACGCCTTACCTCCATGCTAGCTCCCGGGCCCCTAGACCATTTTTTAAACTAAAAATTTTTAATTATTAACTTTACCCACAGCAAAAGAGATATCATATAATATATATTTTGATTATGTTTTTAACAATTTAAATTTTAATTTAAAAAAATTTTATAGCCTCCAATTTCTAAATGTATTATTAAACTTACATCCAGACAAATACATTGTTTGTAAATGTTATTGCTTGTCTAAAAAGAAAATTAATAATTAAAAACATACCTGCTATAAGTACATAACTTAAAATAATGTAAATAGAAATATGTATATTGTTTTATGTTCTTGGTTTGCAGCTGATTTTCAAATGTTAATTTGTCATGTATGACTCAATTTGTGGTGCCCTGAAAAAGAAGACTGAAGAAATTCTTTCCTTTGACTCTCTTAGATGTTTTTGATGATAGGATAGACATGTTTTTGAATATTTATTGTTCCAATCGTGAAACAAATTAGTCTGGTTGTAGCTTCCTATTAACTCAGTGAACCTTGAAAGAACACGAGAATCCTGGTGGGATGAAAGGCCATATACCTGTTTCAACTCAGTTGTTACTTGTATGACTATAGTATGGTTTCTTACTTGCTAATGGTGTTTGATGTGACTCACTGCACAGATGTTTGAGAGGCTGGCCATTCAAGTTATTTTTTTTTATCTTATCTTGTTTTGATAGGCTTAGCACAAACAAAGGCTGGAATTGGAATTGACTGAACTGCATTACTAAGACTTTAAAAGTTGCCCCTTACTCTATATGGCAGACAGAAGTGTGACTTAAATTAGAAGACCTGGAGTTTTTGAAAGTTAGTAACTGCTAACACAGCTAGCTGTTTTGTACTGTTTGAATTAATATGATATTTCACTTCTATAATCAACTTACTTTTATATGAACAGAAGAAAAGGGAGGAAGCAAAGTTAATGAATGTTAAAAAAATATTAAAATGCTATTTTCAGAGTAATTGAATTCTATTTGTTCCATTAAATTTCTACCTAATAAACACCTATTTAATACAATGTATTAAAAATATTGCATAGATTTTCCATGCTATTTTAACCTTATATCACCAACACTATTATTTTTCATTAGTAGCAGCACTACTTTAATTTATTTTACAACTCACTTCTGTTGATCACCTGATAAATTTTTACAAATACATGAAGAGACAAATAGCATGGTTAATTGGAAATAAAACTTTTTACAGTCACTTTTAAATGATTTTTGTGTAAGTCTTTTTTCGCACATTATAGTTTGACACCAAATAAGACTAAACCCTTCTCATGTATAAAATTGTGCTTCTAGTTCTCCAAACTGAAATGAAAAAAAGATAAGTTTACTCTAGAATTTCTATTTCAAGATAATTATATCTCTCTATGACAAATACATGTTACTTAAGCTGATCTAATATATTACATAGTAAATGTATTTCTCAAATCAGTAGAGTAGCATCTTTAGCATTCAAAATTTTACTTTGGTTGTGTAACAATTTAAAAACTTAGAATACATAAAGAAAATGAAAAAATAAATAGCCAAGCTTTATTTTTCTGACAAAGAACATATTCAAGAATGATTATGACAAGAAATTATATTGTCATACATAAGTAAAATAAATTCCCTAGTGTAAGGCTTGGCATATAGCATATGCTCAATAAAAGCAAAGTGGATTTGACAATAAATAGAAAAAAACTATATTATCTGATTTACTTTTCTTCATACTAATAGTTATCTTTCAGTATCTGATAAGATGTTTATTTAGAAAGTCTCTAACTCTTCAGTACAAATTTTATACCTTCTTTTATATATACATATACTAGCAATAAGTACCTGCTAACTCAAATACTAGATACCTTTTCTTTGGTTTCGTTGGATCATCATTATTATTAGCACATAACATATTACCTGGCATATAGTAGGAACAGCATATATAATATATATGTATATATATATTTCTCTTATAAATGTAACCAATCTTTTTCAAATACTATATTCTGTGATGAATTTTGCAGATTCCAGAATGCACCAACTTTGTTAACTACTGATTTAAATTTCCCTTTACAATTGCACATGTATTTTAGTTTTCAGTTTCTCAAATTATATCTGTAGTTCTCTAAATTATATTTCATTGTCTATCTTCCCTGACTGACAAAGAATGAACACCACTAAAAGTTAACATAAATGTTTTCTTACATTTGAATTCCTTCAAATTCTTTTTTATTTCATTTTATTATTATTATTTTTCATTTTTGGACCACACCCCATGGCACTCAGGGGTTACTCATGGCTATGCTTGCTCCTGGCTCAGAGGACCATAGGGGATACCGGGGATCAAACCGCAGTCTGTCCTTGGTCAGCTGCGTATAAGGCAAATGCCCTAGCTGCACCACAACTCCAGCCCCAAATTACTTCAAATTCTAATACAGATATTGTATATAATACTTATTTAGTTATTATATTGATTTTAATTGACTTGTTTTCTAAGTTTAACTAAATTATTTTAATTTTTTCTCTTATAAAAAATTTTAAAGTTCATGGTTATTTATTGTGCTTGTTTCAGACCCCATAACTGTGATTAGGGCCTAATCCAGGATCACTTCTGATGGGTTTAGGGGTCATATAGAGTTCTGAGAATAGAACTAGGTCAAACACATGCAAGGCAAGAACCCTACTCCCTTTATTATATCTCCAGGTCTAAGTCTCTATAAAATTTTCAGTATACTATCTTATACTTTTTTGGGGTTTATTTTTATTGACACTTATTAGATACTTATGATGTAACAAGTGTTGCATTTAAAATTTCACCCATATTTACTCCCTTAACATTTTTTAGCTATTTTATTATTTGTTTTCATCTGTATTTACAGATGAAGAACTTGAGACAAAGAAATGTTTAGAAACATGGCGCAATCACATAGGTAAGTGGTAAGTGATAGACTACTTTAAGCTGTTTAAACCCTATTTTTAATTACCAAACTATTACTCATCTTTATGAGTCATATAACTTAGTTACAAAGACTTGCTACTTCAAAACTGGCTTAATTGATTTATTTAAAGCTATTGTAAAAACAAAAATTAGAAATCTAATAAAATATAAATTAAATTTGGAAATTTCTTGCTGCTGTTCAATGAATATTTTTTAAAGTTAGGGCTGTATCTCATTGCATTTTAGCTATATTGAATCAATTGTCTAAATCAGTGCTTAACATTTTTTTATATTTTAATCTTTGCCATTATTTACTACTGAGGTCTATCCATTTCAATTTGCAATTTGCTTTAACATGACAAAGCCTAGAATAATGGATTCAAGAATTTGATTTTGTGATGTTCATAAGGAAAATTTTATCTCAGATAAATTATTTTTGGAAACCATTTGATCTTTCCAGATAATAGTTTCTTATCTATAAAATAAACACAATTCCATGAACATAGAAAGTACTCAGTACTTTAATGAATAAGGGACAAATTAAAGATGGGAGATATTTGCAGCTATGTTTGAGTTTTCTTAAACATTCTACATTTCAAACTCTGTTTCCTAAAACTTTATACATTATGCATTTTATAATATACATTTTAAAATAGAAAGTTTAGAGTTTGAGTGATCAAATTTTGATCATATTAACCAGACATTCAGATACATTCATGTGCAGAGTTCCATAATACTAACACATTATAAAACAACAAAATTGAAGTCAGTTCTCATAAATTTTGAAGTCTTACTAATCACACCTGTCTTTTTTTTTAATTTTACAGATCTTTATTTTATAGTGGAAATAAGTATATCTCCATAGACTTCATCTACTACAAAAACAGGGACCTCTATGTCTGGGATGGCAACCAATAAACTGTTCATAGCTTTGGGTCTGACCATAAACCGCTCACTGCACTTTTATTTTATTTATTTATTTATTTATTTATTTATTTATTTTAGTGTCTCTTTTTATTAATATATTAAGCACCATGATTAAAATATATTTGTAGTTGGGTTTCAGTCATAAAAGAATGTACACCACCTTCACCAAAGCAACCAACCTTCCCACCACCTCACTTCCTTCTCCCCTGCCACATGTCTTCGAGATAGGCGTTCTATTTCTCTCATTTATTACCATTATCACGATAGTTTTTAGTGTAGTTATTTCTCTCTCTGTGCCTGCCAATCTTTGTGGTAACCATACACCTAAGTCTTGACTATTCAAGACCTTATCAAACAAGAACTCATTCCTATGCTCTTAAGATATATCATCAAATCAACCGGTAATCTGGTTTGAACTTTTTGTTAACATTTATTGTCACTTCTTATATTCTCCTAGTTTTTTATATTAGCTAAAGTATTTATTACTTGACACTGGTTTTATATAAAACCTTGAAATTGAGACACAGTGTTATATCTAATAAAATTGGGATCTGAAAAAAAATTAAAGGTGTTTCTGAGAGTATAAAACCTTTCTGCTGAACAATCAAAAGTAAATTGCTACTATTTTTAAAATGACCATGACAGGGGCCAGAGCAGAGGCACAGTGGTAGGGAGTTTGCCTTGCACACGGTTGACCTAGGACAGACTGCGTGGTTCAATCCCCAGGTGTCCCATATGCTCTTCCAAGCCAGAAGCGGTTTTTGAGCACATAACCAGGAGTAGCCCCCTGAGTGTCACCGGGTGTGATCCCCCCCAAAAAAACAAAAACAAAATTACCATGACAATAATAGTTAGATTTCAATTTTGGAACTTTAATCTTCCTAAAATTTAATATTTACAGCAATTTCCAGAATATTGAATGCTTTCAAGCTGTAGCTGAGCAAAAACTGCCTTCACAAACTGTTAATACAGTCTTTCTGATGGAGTTATTGTTTTACAATATACCAAAACCCTATTACTAAATCTTTTGAGTCTTGATTAATTATACAAAGTTTCAGATGTCTAAATAGGAACCTAGACTCCCTTTCTTTAAAAAAAAACAAAAACCTATTTTCTGAGTTAAAAGCATCCTCCTAATATGATTGAATTTCCTAGTGTAATAGTTATGTTTCCAGATATAATTATGCATTAGCAAAGATATGAAGCCTCTCAATTTTAATTATGAGATCTCGTTAGGAAACTGGCAGTGTAATAGGAAATCAGTGATTAAACTTTCAGTCAGAATAGTTTCTTCATCAGTCCTTGGAACAGGTGTCAGGACTATTCTCTATTGGTATTTTGTTTGGTACCTAGACTATTAATCAGTCTGTATGAAAAGCCTGCATGATATATTGTCTCTGTCTTAAATTCTTTATATTTTGTGATTTGTCATGGCATTTAATGTAATAGATAACAACTTTCGGTCATTAAAAGCAAGAAGGTCAGGTTTTTCTTTTTTCCTGACACAGCAGAGATCTGATTAAGTGCAAACACACAAGGTGATTCTTACATTGTGAGCCAAGAGAATCAGAGTAATATATGTGATTGTTTCAAACGGAAGAAGCAATTACAGTAAGCCACTTGTGAGTTTATTTCACATTACTACATGCTAGTAAAGCTATTATAGTTTGTTTAGTACTATGTTAATCATACTTTGTCTTGAGTACAGATATATAAATGCACTTGGGGGTAGAAGAAAAAGGAACTTTTGTGAAAAGAAATGAAAGATTTTTAAATATTACAAAGTCCCTTAATTAGAATACAGCATTTTAATATATTCTGTGTATAGTAATAAGTTTTTCTATATAGTTCCTTTATTAAAATACTTTATATTAAAACCAAATACATGATTATCTGGTACATTTTTCAAAAATCATAAATGCTGCCTTTTGTTCCTGAGAATGTTATTCAAAATTTATTAAAGATTTCTTCAGTCCTTTGAAGTAGCTTCTTTTCTACTAGCTCCGTATCTCTTTTTCTTCTTGCTTTTAAATATAAATATATTTAAAAATAAAAAATATTAGGCAAATTAGTTGAGTCTTTATTTCAATTTTATTTTAAATTTTATAATAAGGTAAATATTATTTTAATAAATCTATTTATAAAGAAAAAATGTTATCATATATATTGGGTTGAGGAGATGCAGCAGGTAGAGTTCTTGCCTATCCCACAATATTCCATATATTTCATGAGTCCTGCTAGGATTAATTCCTAAGTACAAAGCCAGGAGTAAGCACTTAGCACTGCTGGGTGGAGCCAAACAAACAAATTTAACATATACTTACCATTATATGTACTTAAAAATAATATCTATCTAAAGAACAGTACATAACTGATAGCCAATGAAAGACATTTCTTTTGAAAGAGACCTTATTACTGTTTAATGAGTATGTCATAGTTTTTTAAGAAACCTAAAATTCTTTCCAACAGCTGCCAGGGTTGAGTGGTACAGAAAAAACAAGAGTTAATTTAAAAGGAGAGATTTGGAGGGCAGAGGGTAAGGCCTTTCATGTGGCCTACCCATCTTAGGTCCCCTTCACCCATATCGTTCCCCATAGCCCTGCCACTATTGCTACCTGAGCACAGAACTAGGAGTAAGCCCTGAACACAGCTAAATATGTTCCTCTCTCAAAAGAAAATAGAGTATTTGATTTGGTTTGGGGAACATAGCTGGCTATGTTCAGGACATAGGAATAATTTCTGTTAGTGCTTGGTGGACAATATGTGATGCTATGAACTGAAGTGGGATTGAACACATGTGAGGCAACTGCCTTGATCTCCATAGTGTATCTCTGCCAATACATTCAGTTTTTTTGATCATTTCTTT